>JAMQGT020013760.1:0-27500 GCA_024447675.2 Pterophyllum scalare | reverse complement strand
CTGCAGGTCCACAAATGGCTGCTTGAGTCCACCAGAGGCACAAGAGAGGCAATCCCCACAGATTCCTGGCTTAAAATGAACACATATGTATAGTTGATTTATACACACACACACACACACAAGTATTTATATATATATATATATATATATATATATATATATATATATATATATATATATATATATATATATATATAGTTGGACTTCTGGATCCTGGCCTCATGAAATTTTGTCTGACTGAACCTCTTTAAATTTTGTTTGAATACCCCTGATCTAAATGACCTATGTTCACTTTTGGCTCCAAAAAACCAGGATAACGACAGCCAAAATGCCAGAGTCGTAGCTTTTAAAACAATAGAGCACAAATCATTTAGTGACACGGTGTCATGGTGGCAACAACCATCCTTTATTTACAGTTACTATAAACACTCTACATCACTGACTTGTTCTGAATCTTTGTAAAGTCACACTGTTTAAACTTGTAACCTAACCAACATGTCTGCATGAGATACACTGCTTCACAAATTTATCACTCAGTGCATCATAGGAACCCCCCAGCAGTCTAGGCCTATAACAGCATAACTAAGGGATGGTTCAGGATCACCTGATCCAGTCCTAACTATAAGCTTGATCAAAAAGGAAAGTTTTAAGTCTAATCTTAAAAATAGAGAGAGAAATAGAAATGACTGAACCAACTGAACGGAATTCATGGTTTTACACCCACATTTTGAGCCGGCACACTGGACTTCTCTGAGACGTCAGAAATTAATCAAGCACAACATTCATCCACTAAAATACACTGAACTTTTTCTGTTCAGGAATGCAAGTAAATGACGGTTATTAGGCATCTTAATAAAAAAAAAATGTTCTTGCTTTTTTTCTGCTTTTTTGTAAAATAGTAAAATTGAAAATTCAGTGGATAACAATAATTATATTTTAGCATTAAAAATATCATTTTGATTAAAGTGCTTTTGCATACTGGTGGATTAACCATTACAGAAACATAAAAGAGGATTTTGGTAACTACCAATACTGCTCATTTATGGCATCTGTTGGCATAAACTTTACATTGGGTGGTGGTCCAATAAATTTGTTAAGCACTGTATGTCACTTTACTATGAAAAACCTCTTTCTGCTTTATTTCTGCCACATAGTTGCCTGGTTGTGTTACTGAGCAAAGAGACCCATAAAGGCCAGGTAAAGAGAAAGCAGCTCTTTTGCGCTGGGGGTTACGATTGATGAGGCTCATTGTGGCAGTGCAGGAAGCTAATGAGTCAGAACCACGAGTCAAGCTGTTGGGAAATCACACCATCACCACCACCATCACCCCACCACCCCTTCAAAAAACAAAACAAAAAAAAAAAAAACAATGTGACATCTTCAACGCCAAACAAATGCTGCTGGAGAGGCAAAGACTGACTGAAAATGAGACACCGGAGAGGAGAGCTTATGTCACTGCTTTACTTCAACAGTAATTCATTTCTTCAACAGGCATCTTCTTGACACGTTAAATTCCTGTCAGGACTGAATAATATAAAAGATTTGTGGCTATTTTCCAAAGTTTATTTGTAGACATAACCCTGATTTCTTTGTTTTTAGTGTTACCAGAGTCTCTGAGCTGTGGGTGTTAAGTGGGCTACAGTTCTCTTCAAATCATCTTTAATCAACACCAACACAGCAGGAAAGAATACTCTCAACTTTACTTTCTGCTCATCAGCCACACGTTAGACAGAGACTGTCACTCACATCTGTCCCACCGAACAATGGGAGATCAAATTGTTATGGTGAACGTCTTTCTGTTTGAACATCCAGCATCCATGGGCACTTTAAATCCTGATTTATATACACCAGCTACTTGGTTAGTCTGCTGCTTGGTGAGGTGCACCTAGCAGAAAAGCAAAATGTAAAAGAGTGGCTACGGCTGCTGATTATATTTTTATATTTAACATACAGTGCCTTGCGAAAGTATTCGGCCCCCTTGAACTTTTCAACCTTTTGCCACATTTCAGGCTTCAAACATAAAGATATAAAATTATAATGTTTTGTGAAGAATCAACAACAAGTGGGACACAATCGTGAAGTGGAATGAAATTTATTGGATTTGTCAAACTTTTTTAACAAATAAAAAACTGAAAAGTGGGGCGTGCAATATTATTCGGCCCCCTTGCATTAATACTTTGTAGCGCCACCTTTTGCTGCAATTACAGCTGCAAGTCACTTGGGGTATGTCTATCAGTGTTGCACATCGAGAGACTGAAACTCTTGCCCATTCTTCCTTGCAAAACAGCTCGAGCTCAGTGAGGTTGGATGGAGAGCGTTTGTGAACAGCAGTCTTCAGCTCTTTCCACAGATTCTCGATTGGATTCAGGTCTGGACTTTGACTTGGCCATTCCAACACCTGGATATGTTTATTTGTGAACCATTCCATTGTAGATTTGGCTTTATGTTTTGGATCATTGTCTTGTTGGAAGATAAATCTCCGTCCCAGTCTCAGGTCTCTTGCAGACTCCAACAGGTTTTCTTCCAGAATGGTGCTGTATTTGGCCCCATCCATCTTCCCATCAATTTTGACCATCTTCCCTGTCCCTGCTGATGAAAAGCAGGCCCAAACCATGATGCTGCCACCACCATGTTTGACAGTGGGGATGGTGTGTTCAGGATGATGAGCTGTGTTACTTTTATGCCAAACATATTGTTTTGCATTGTGGCCAAACAGTTCGATTTTGGTTTCATCTGACCAGAGCACCTTCTTCCACATGTTTGGTGTGTCTCCCAGGTGGCTTGTGGCAAACTTTAAACGAGACTTTTTATGGATATCTTTGAGAAATGGCTTTCTTCTTGCCACTCTTCCATAAAGGCCAGATTTGTGCAGTGTACGACTGATTGTTGTCCTATGGGCAGACTCTCCCACCTCAGCTGTAGGTCTCTGCAGTTCATCCAGAGCGCACAGTGCTCCTTGAGATGTTTAAAGCTTGGGAAATCTTTTTGTATACAAATCCGGCTTTAAACTTCTCCACAACAGTATCTCGGACCTGCCTGGTGTGTTCCTTGGTCTTCATGATGCTCTCTGCACTTGGAACAGAACCCTAAGACTATCACAGAGCAGGTGCATTTATACGGAGACTTGATTACACACAGGTGGATTCTATTTATCATCATTAGTCATTTGGGACAACATTGGATCATTCAGAGATCCTCACTGAACTTCTGGAGTCAGTTTGCTGCACTGAAAGTAAAGGGGCCGAATAATATTGCACGCCCCACTTTTCAGTTTTTTATTTGTTAAAAAAGTTTGACACATCCATTAAATTTCATTCCACTTCACGATTGTGTCCCACTTGTTGTTGATTCTTCACAAAAAATTAAAATTTTATATCTTTATGTTTGAAGCCTGAAATGTGGCAAAAGGTTGAAAAGTTCAAGGGGGCCAAATACTTTCGCAAGGCACTGTAAATAGCAGTTATTAACAGAAAATACTGATTAATGGAGAACTCCTTATGGTCATGAAGACATGAGCGAATTCTAGAATCAAATGTGAGATCATCTGTCTGACAGCTAAAGCTTGGGACACACTGGGTCATGCAATAGGACAATGATCACAAACACAGCAGCAAATCTACAACAGAAAGGCTGAAAAATTAAAGACTCATGTCAAAGTCCAGACCTGAACCTGACTGAAATGCTGATGTTAGGAGTGCTGTGCATAAATGACTGAATGGAAATAATGCTGTAATGAAGAGGGAGGCAAAATTCCTCCACAACATGTGAGAAACTGATGGCTCTACAAGCTACTGAATCATGGGGTGTATTTAGTTTTTCACAGGACTGCGTGGAGTCCCATAAAAACTTATGAAAAGATAAATGTATTCAACTTGTAGAACTGAGGTCAGATGTTGACATCCACTCATCATGGGCATAAATGTCACGGCTATTTTGGGCCTTCAGTGATTTCTTTGAACAGTTTTTTTTTCAGGGCGGAATGATTGTAGAGCATCCATCTTTAATAACTATAAAAAAATAAGAATTGGGTGCACAAGTTAATATATACTTTTAATAAGTGGTGCTGAAGGTTCTACAATGTCTTTTAACTAAGACGACCAAAGCCTGTTACCTTCTTATTAGTGATCAGAATTGAGTACAACAATGGGAAAGTCCAAGGAAGGTGTTTGGAGCCATTTCAAACAACTGCACGTAAGTACAAGTTATTTGGATGTGTCCAAAATTACCAAACGCCCTCGATGAGTGTATGTAAACTGACCACAACTGTATATCAGCTAGGCAAGTTTAACGTTGTGTTGATTTCTTTGTACTAAGGTTACATGGTAGATGCAGCTCTATTATGAAAGATCTCATTGTTTTTTGGTTAAGGCTGTAGATAAACTACATGTGGTCCTGATATGATCCCAAATTCCCAGTGTGGCCATCAGTAAAATTAACTTTGACATCCCTGCTTTAATTATTCCATTACTTGAGGTCAGCTTGTTGTCCATGAATGGGGAACAAGCTGTCCTCAAGTAATGGAATAATTAAAGCCCTGGTTTGGTTTTACTTTTAGATTGCCCCATGCGCTCTCTTACGGTGCACCTAAAACACATGTTTTTGATCTTAAACATGTTGTTTAGATTTGTGTGTGTTGTGATTGTGCTTTGCTGCAAATCCTTAGTCACTGTAAACTGCACAGAAACTTTGACAAGCATGACTCTGCCACGTAAGTTCCATCTACTGAAGACTGATTCTCCAGGTTTTTATGATACGTCTTGTTTCATGATTTAGCTGTCGCACACTAAAAGTCAGTATCACACAATGAAGCTGTGCAAATACAGCTGCTGTTGCTTACAACTGTATGTTGCACACTGCAGACTGAGAAGGGGGTGGAATAAACCTGAAGCTGTTTTGGAAAAAGGCCCACTGCTCACTCCATTTTTATTCAACCAAGGGATGTCAGAGCTAATTGTATTTCATGGACCACATACAGGCCAAGTAGGATGGACCGGTAAAAACACTGCATTATAAATGATATTAAAAAATTATTTTTTTCGACAAATTATATTAGTGTAAAAAGAACAACTACAGTCTGAAAGTGTTCACATTTACAAAACAGCTATAAATAGTCTAAGAAAATTGTCTCTGTTTTAAGGCTTTAACACATTGCTCAGTGTATGATAGACAGTCATGGATGATGCTTTTGTCAGTAAACTTATACAGATTGAGACCCCTGGCTTTGATGATGCGATCCATCCGTCATGTCTTCCAAAACAGTGCTTCCCAGTGCAACAAATAAAGTCATAAAGTTAGGCCCTCCTTTTTTGACCCTTTGGCTTGCCAGTCTCCAGTGAAGCTCTCCCTCTGAGTTATATTTATGGAACTGAACGTCCAACCTGCTTCTTACTCCATTTGTCTCATGTTAAACTTTGACTCCCATTCATGAAAGGGTGCATTTATCCACTGAGACTGCGCCTCTGAGCTCCGCTCAAGCCCAGTTTGATTTTGTATGCGCTCAAGCAAACATAAGCAAAGAAGCTCACTCTTCATCTGGAGGATGCGGATTCCGTTCGGTAGCTGACAGTGATCTCTGACCTCCCTGCAGAGGCGGAGGTGGAGCCAAAAAGAGAGTCTCCCCTCAGGGTTCAAACGGCATGGTATGACACCTTCACTGACATACAACCCTGTAAAAATAGCTGCATATTCCACTCATCCATTTTCAAGAACAAATATTGACATAAATCCTTACCTTCGAGGTTCTAGTTACAGCTCACAGCTCATATTGCCCTTGGGCAGTTCCTATCTTTATTAAGATTTTGTGGAAATGAACAGGAAGCTGTGCAAAAAAAAAAAAAGAGAGAGCCTTGTTTGAAAAAGAGCGATCCTGAGGCGCTAAAGAGTCCCCCAAGAACAAGATATATTTAGAGAAGCACTCAGAATACAGCGGCTTAATGTTTCATATCTTATGAAGTGCTCTTTCTTCTGCCATTGCTGTCCACAATCATGAGAAATGAAGTTGTCCCATCCATATGCAAAGGAGGCATCATCCTGAACCATTATCCACTTGTGAATCTGAGTGATTGGGAGTCTTTTTTTTTTTTTTTGCTCTGCAGTGCCCCAGCATCCTCTTATCTACTTCAATAAGCCTGCCCACCCATTACATACAAGTACTTGACAACACTTGAGTGTCCTGTGATGTACAGATGGCAGATTTCCCTCCTTTTAGAGAATTCTCTGCTCTGACACACTTACATGAAGTTTAGGTCTGTGCTATTCAGCAAGTGAAAGTCAGACAGAGAGGTGAGCATTAAGTCTATCTTTATTTTCTTTATTTTCAAGCCAACCTCAAAAATGCCTCATGAAAGAACTCTTTATTTTTATGATCGCTTCTGTTGATGGTCAAATAATTCAATAAGTGTTGCCCACATGATTGTGACCCAGTGTCCCACAACCTGGATTATCTGAGGTACCGGCGTCTAAGTATAGGCATTTGCCCTAATTTAAGAGTTTAGTTTTTTCCACGTACCTGGAGTACCTAACCTATAGACCGTAAACATTAAGACCAGCTTATCTCCCAACTGTTCCTAATTGAGTGTGAATGCACCTCATACAGCTAAAATAGTACAAATAATAAAATAATGCTTTATTTAGTCATTTTATTGACTATGCAGACAGGATATTTGATCATTTGGATCAGTTTTTTTTTAATGGTGAAACTAATAAGGCATAAATGCATGATGGTAAGTTTTACCAGCGATCCATTTCTGAAGGCTAATTAAGGCGTATTCCCCTGTTTTTGAATGCCACTTCTTTGCATCTCATTGAAAACACTGACGTGTAACCTCGTCTTTGTTTCACCCGCTCACCAAATGTCCCACAGTCAAAAGGTGATTAGCTTAGCTTTCCAAAGCTCTGACACTGCTGTGTGTTAAGACTATAGACTGTATATAAAAGAAGGATGAAGCCACAATGACATTATCCACTGACTCACGGACTTCTGTTTTTGAAGTCTTGAGTTTGGCTTCATTTTGTTTTTCCCTGGAGGCTGCTGCTCAATTCAGTCTACGTCCACATGTACATGGGTATTTTTTAAAATAGTGTGGTAGCAGAGGGGGCGAGCAGAGGGTTCAAGGGGAAGTGCCAGGAGAGGCTGGTTGGCACAGCTGTCGGGCATTGTCTAATTATGTCTCTTCTATTTATGCAGTAGTGTGCTGGGGCTGGGAGAGTGGAGTGATCATGGACTGGCAGCTGGCAAGGTTGCATTGTCTGGAAAGACACCTGTAAAAGTACAAAATGCATGTGTGTTGGGGAACCCATGATGGCAGTGTCACAGTTCGGCTGTGTGGCAGGTGAAAAAGGACCCAAATGCAGGACTCTGAGGACAGGGGGTTAACTTGAAACACAACTTTTATTGCTGGCAACTTACAGGTAAGGCAAAAACTTCACAGTGCAGAGCAGGAGTTAAACAAACAGAACACTAAGACTAGAGGTAATCCAGAATGAGAGCATGCAGCATAAGGCAGGCTGTAATAAAGAACTGAGCGAATCAGACAAAAAATACAAACGCAAGAGGACGGGTAACAGGTGGGAATACAGCTGGGGATAATTACTAATGACAAGACAAGGAGAAACAAAACTGGGCATGAGCACAAGGGACTTGGACCGAGACATGCTACAGAGACTTTCCACATTTTAAGTCCACATCAAAGTGCAAAACAAATCATGTCAAAGGGCTATCAAAAGTACACCAAAATGGCATGTGACATTCCCCTAATCTATAGAAAGGCTGGCCAATCAGAAACCTTTCAAACACTGTACAGAGTCTGATATCAAAAAACAAGATAAATGCACAACTTTGACATTGCAAGATGAAATCATTTGTGCCTTGTCCCCATGTAAAAGCAGAGTTTCCAATGACCTAAAATGCTCTTTACATGTGGAGGAAGGGCCAAAATTCATAGATAAACCTACACGTTTCAAAAATTTCCATGTGCATGTGGACAGGGCCTTAAAACGTGAACGGGATTTTTAAAGGTGAGGTGACATTCAAGTCAAGATACAGCTGGATGTGACCACTCCAGTTCCAAATGTTTTAACTGGAACAAAAACATGTCAGAATTTTATGATTTAATAGGGAGACAAATGGTGAATAAAGAGGGGAAAAAATTAGTTTGACAGTTAAATGCCTAAATCTATATAACTGACTGATGCACATGTGTCATGAATCACATGCGTTTTTTTTGCACACTGCCAGAACATTTCTATGTATACTAGTAAATGGCGGTCTTGGGTTCAGGATGGAAACGGCCCATAAGGAGAGCAAACAAGGGAATGCCTTTGCCTAAATATAATCTGGAAACCCTGCGTAGTGTTTGAATGAAGAAGGGGATGAAGAGGGTGACATATTTCTGGAACTGCCAGACAGATACAGAAACTCTCAGGTAACAAATGTATACTGCTCACAGTGTATTTAGGGTCAATCATTTATCAGTTTAGAACTGAACACACATGAAATCCTACTGACAAGTACATCTCGTTCCAAAACAAGTTTTCAGAAGGGGTTTCTACGTTGCTATTTCAATGTACCCGTTTCTCCTTAAGAGAAGGCTGTCACTCACTACTTCCTCATATTTCATTGGCCACATACAGCCCAAACATATTTTTACCATTAAAAAAGTAGCAAGACATATTTTTCTTGTTAGATAATGTGAGCTTACTGTTTCCCCTGCCTGCAGTCTTTATGATGAGTAAAGGTAACCACTGCCTGGCTACAGCTGTTTAATCATTTTAATTAAAGAGTTAAATTCCTTTAGAAGCTGTTCAGTGACTCAAACAACAATCAGAGCTCAACATCTGACAAGGGAGAATGGGAATGGGAGAATAAATTTGTAGTTGTAAGACAAGTATGTGTCAGGAACATTTATTCTAGCTCTAACCCTTAAAGGTGCATTCAGTTTTTTTTTGAAGTTATTTAATAGGAAAAAGTTAACTCGTTAATATACATTAATTACTGTGTAATTGTATCTTGTGACAAATTGCTGCATTCTAATAAATTTAGAATGAATCCATAGAAAACACATAGGGGTTGGCGCCAGTTTGTGGATGCTGGCATGTTGTACCGCCATCTTGAATACAGTGGCTGAGATGGAGATCGCCTTTCCGCCTAATCACGTCTTACATATGTGGCTAGAGACCGGCCAAGACGAAAAAGAAGAGAACTTGTAGGTGTTCACATGCCGTGGAGGCAAGTTTTAATTTGTGCCTGCGCCTTCAGACTCAAGATACAAAGGCTCATGCCTAGTACATTTCTTCATCTGAGAAGGGGTCCCCTTCACCAAAGAAGGGAAAATGTGACTGGATAAAATGTCATCCTCTTCCTCCTCACCTCAAGCCTCATCTCCTGAACTGGTCAGGGCTCTAACACATGAAAATGTCCATAAACATGCTAATTTAATCCTAATATTGTTGCAATTATTGCCAGCAGATTAGACATGTGACCCTCCCATCTTCGGACAGTTGACAACAAGCCGGATAAACAGCATAAGCTAATGTTATGCCAGCTAATGTTAAGCTCGAGTGTCCTAAAAATCACTTTCCCTCTGATAAACAGTTTGATTACAGTCACACATCATATGAGAGTCACTAACTGTTCAACAACGTTAGATTCACTTTGGTTTTGCTAACAGAAGCAAAAACATTAGCGCTTACCAACAAAAGGTCAGCGTTTCCTGACCAACTCACCTCAGTATCGCTGTCATCTGGCAGAAGTGAGCTTCACTGACTCATCGACTCATACCCGGCATGCACCGTACACCCAGCATATTAACAGCTGAGGTTAACAGCAAACTGAAAGTGTACACTAACTACAGATGAATGGTGGCCAGAGTTTTTGAGGTGACTTGGGGGTAAAAATGTAAAATGCTGCAAAATATTTAATTGGCACGCCTCCATTTTTTTAATTCCTGATTCACTGCTAAGTGTTCAAATAGTGTTTGCAAAAAAGAATTTCCTATACAAACAGTAGAAGAACCACGCCAGGCAATCTTGTCCTAGAGCGGCCACCGTAGATAGGATTATGCACTTGAACTGTAAGAAAAAATTCAGTTGATTGCAATCTACTGACATCTAGCCATGAGATTTTACACACTGTACCTTTTTAAAAAGACTAAAATGTAGTATCCGCCAAGCAGATTATAAATGGAAGGTTTGTTTTTGCATTAACACAGGCGGAAATGAGGCGATCACACATTTATAGATAATTCCTGGTGATGATTGAATCAGTCTGCAGGGGATGTGGCCAATGGGAGATACAAGAGGCGTAAATGTTTGCCCCACGGCAAGTGGTGAGTGTGTGTGTGTGTGTTTCTGTGCACATATGTAAGTGTGGTTGTCATTAATAAATTATTTGTTCTGCAGAAAAAAATAGCCTTTGCATGAAGTTTCTAAAGTAAAAGTGAAGGAAAAACATGAAATAAAAATCATAATTGCAATCACAAATTTCCCAAAGATGGTAATTATAAAACAGAGTCAGATATGTCAGTATTTATGGAAATGCTTGATTGACATTTGCTCAGTTTAACACCCTGGTATCGGGCTTAATCGCTTTAATGACAACTTATTCTTTGTGCAGCAGAAAATGAACAGCTCCTAGTTCTCTGGATGGGGCATACAGCATTTCCTTGTGGAGGACATGATGGAAAACATGGTCCCAGTCCACTCATGCCTCGCCTCCTCAGTCTTCTCCACAGCAGCCGGGGCCCCCCACCAGCAGCAGCAGATGTATCCACAACACTTGACTGAGCCATTTTGCTGAGCTATGACAACTGCAACAGAAACGGGGTGACACCACATAACCTTGCTATCACTGAAACAACACACACACACTCACACACAAGGACAAACTTAGCATGTCACTATGGCAACCGTGTCATCATTTTAATCTCAGCAGGCAGCGTGTCATGGGAACGAGTTTGGTGCCAGTTTGGGGGGTGGGGGAGGGTCTTTTCGTTAGCTTGATACCAACATTATGGGCCTTTGCAAAAGTCTAAATATATCCAGTGAATTATATTATGCACAAATCTTATCAGTAGCTTCACTAAATTTTTTTGCCTTTTCCATATAGAAAGCCACTATAAAGGGACATGCATACCTTAGCCAAGCTTGTGTGAAGACTTGCAAAACAGACTGTTTCAGCACCCTCCAGGAATTTTAGTATTTCTGCTTCGGGCTACTCCTGCTATCAGTCTGTTAGACTTCAGCTGTTGGGAACAGAGACAGCTCCCAACCTAGAAGATTACACTAATGACTTCAGTTGCTGTGAAGGGATCCTCGTTCTAATGTGCAAGTTTCAGCTCTAAGCCAAAACCTCTATCAAGTTTTTCTCAGAAAGTAGATGGCAAACAAAATAATTTCATCGGAAAGGTGTTCTGAACCTCGGATTTTAATCCTTTTGCTATCTGATTTAAATAAAAACAAAAATACATATAGATATATTTGTAATAAAGCAGATGACTATAAATCCAGTCCTACTGTCACAGTCCCCCATCCTCTTTCTTCCTCTTTTGCGCTCTTTCTCGCCCCATCTCGATGCCTGAGTGTTGTTTGTGGGTTGAACTGTTTTCCTCCAGGAGTGTGTGTGGTCCTGGGAAGTCCCATGCAGGTGCAACAGTTTTCCATGTGCATCTTGTTGCCAGATTATCCTGTTCCACATGGTCACGTAGCTCAGGCAGCTTGCAGTTCTGATTAATGAAATGCTTGCCTTGCAAACCAGTACGTGAACTTGCCTGCTTGTGTACTCCTGCATCCACACTGGAAATGATTCAGAGTGACGTGGTGACCAGAGACCACAGAAAGTGAATGCCCTTCAGTAACGTCAAACAACTACAGGCAAAATAACCACTGGTGACTTTTCTCAATGTCTACTGGGGATCAGCTGTCAGCTTTAAAGCGATGAGCAAATTGCTTCCAGTGATGGATGCAGCTTTAGAGAATCCTGTTTGCCTGCTGGAGTACTCACCTCCATACTTACCTGACCCACTCTCCCATGCAGACTCTGGAAACTGAGTTCACAACTGTTATCTTTACAAAATAAAATTCACATGGTGGATTAGTTCAAACTCTTAGTGATGTGTGCACTGTCATACTGGAAAGGTGTTACAGCAGTTTTAGGCACAGATTATTTATTCCCTTTCAACTCCTTTAGAGAGATAAAATAGAGCTGCTTAGCTAATATTGTTGTATCACAGTATTTCTCCATATCAGCATGGTGTCCAATAATGTAAAAACTTTTTAGAAGATATGGTTCCGATCATTTAGAAAAGCTCTCAATGCGTAGTTTATTGGTGCCTCCTCAACTGTAACACTCAGAACATGCATCACGTGTATCGCTTGGCCCTTAATGATTTGCAGTGTTTGGTGGAACAGCCATTAACACGGAGGTGGCACCTGGTCTTTTGCTCTTCTGTGCTTCAGTGCTATTTAATGTATCACCAAAGCGGCACTTCAGATGTGGTCCTCTAGTGTCAAAGGCAAAAAGTGCTCTTTCTTCATGTTAACCTCTATGTCTCTGAGGATCTATGCACATTAGTCTAATCTAATCTAGATATTCTCAGTTCCCAGTGCTCTGTTTATCCTGAGTAAAAGCTAATCATCACTTATGCAAGTATATTTACACCCAACATTACCTTTAACTTGGCATTTGGTCTTGATGTTTCGCACAAATAAGGGAAGGGATTCTGCATTGATTAGCTGATTCTGGGAACTGTTACTATTGCTGCCGAGTTTAAAAAGTGCTGTTTTCCCATCGAAGCCTTCACTTTCCTGGCCTGATTGCTGGGAAGATCTTTCTTCATTTTGCCTCTTTTGAGACAAGCACTGTAAAAATAGGCACACTGGAAATAGACCTTCACTCTCAGAGGAGCCTCTCGGGGTGGGGGGTGGGGGTGGGGGGACCAACGGCCAGATTTCCAACACTGAGATATAGGCCAGAACATTACAGACATCTGGATTGTGATGTTTTGTGGAATCCCTTTAGAAAAAGTAGCTGTAAGCAGAAGTTTAAAATCCTTGTAATCATGTTTTGTTTTTTTTAAACAGGAAACTTTGCCACCAGTTTTAATGCACTAAAGTTGTTTCAAAAATATTTCCTCCTGCAGCCAAAACATTTATTCATTTCCCATCCATTTGCTCTTCTATGCCTCATTTACTGTGTGCCATGACGTCCATTGCTGTTATCTTCAACAGTGTGCGCAGGTCTGTTTATTTGTTCATCACAAACTCTGTTCTGAGTACTGCTGTTACAATTATGTTGTGCATGAACAGACATGTTTTCCCCCTAAAGACATCGATGCTATTTACAAGGCTCTGATGAATGATGATCTCAGAGTATCTAATTATATCTGTCATACTGTATATCTGATGACTGTGCAGTTCCTGGGCAGAACATTTTAAAAATGAAACTTTCTGGATGTTTTTGATGGTTTTAACAAGCTGCCTGCAAAAATTCACACAGTCAATTGCGGATGCACACCTCCGATTTGCTCCTCGGGCAGGAAAAAAAGGTTTGTAAAGCTTTACCCCTGGAAGCTGCACTTCGACCGCTGTTATTCACTGTGACATTAAATAGGAGATACACATACATCCGTGCATGCATGCAAAAATCTACAACAGACTGGCTGAAAAATTAAAGAATCAAGATGCAGCAAGAGGCCAGCCTGATTGACATGCTAGGGCGGGACCTTAAGAGAGCTGTGCATAAACAAATGCCTGCAAACCTCAATGAAGTGAAGCAACATTGTAAAGAAGAGGGGGGCCAAAGTTCCTCCACAATGATGAGACCGATAAAGTCAAACAGAAAACAGTTACTTCGTTATTGGTGATAAAGGTGATTTAACAAGTGATCATGGGATGGTGTTAGTTTTTCACACAACTGTATTTTCATTCATCTTCTTTAAAGTCAAACATATTAATGCCGGGTGCCCACTGGACCGAATCACCTTTGAAGCGAGCCTCAGTTGGTCCTTGGAGGCACTACAGGTATTGTGCTTCTATGTTGATTTTTTTTTTCTCATGTTTTTGGCCACCAGATGACTTCTGTTTTTCACTGTCAAACCATCCATCTCATGTCATCCCTTCCCATTGTGTCCCAGCTAGTTGCATCAGATGGCTGCCTCTCACTGCCTCTGCTTCTGCCTGTCAAAAAGGCGCTCTTCTCCCTCTGCCATCACCAAGTGCTGCAAACAGGGGATCTTCTGATCGCTCCAATAGTGTAGGGTAACTAAATTTAAAAAATTGAATTACCATGCTGTGACTTCATTGGAGCAGTTTTGCTGCTATAACAATGTTCACAGGAACAGCGACAGTAAACAATAAGTCTAAAGTTGCAGGCTGGAAGTCCAACCCAGCAGCAATGAGAGTGTCACGGCGGGTGGTGTGGCAGGCAGAATTAGGACCCAAACGCAGGACTCTGAAGACAGGCGCCAACTAAAGGTAACTTTATTGCTGGGTTCAGAAACAAAATACAAAAATCCAAACACAAAGAATCTTCAGGACAAAACCAGCTACAGAGAAACACACCACCATGAGGGGACGACACGACAAAGAGCAATACAAAAGACAGCCAACACACAGAGACGGGACTGGGACTGAACATGGCAAACTTAACCAAACAGGCAGAGAGACACAGAACTCAAGGGATTCAGGAACACAGAATAATATAATCAGAAGCCAGCCCAACCCACAGGCAAACAAATGTAAAGAAACAAATCAAGAACTACACAAAAAACACAAGGCTATTTCAATAACTCTGGGTCCTAGACCCAGGGACCTTGACAGAGAGGTTCTAAAGCTCTCACCAGAGCTGAAAAGAGTTGTGACATCAGGTCAAAAATCTGTGTGGACTTAGAAAATTACAATATCTAGAAGAATTTTTATGATTCTCAAGATGTTCACATTAGCCCTGCTCTACTGTTTTTTGAAAGAAGCTAGCCATGTGTGCAATATTTCAAAATAATGCACACATGGCTAGCTTCTTTCAAAAAAAGTAGAGCCATGTGTGCAATATTTCAAAATAATGGTCCCTTTTGGAAAAAAGCTTCCCAACCGTGACAGTACTGACCACATTTTCCACAGTGTTTCATCATGTCAAACTGATTTATACTGCTGCACTAGTACAGCCCACACACAGAATGTGCATCTTTCACAGTACTGATATTCTGCAGGTACAGACCCACTGGGCTTTTCATGTGATCGGTTGCGATTTTCCGTAATATAACCTCAAAACTTTTTGACCACTGCTTTCATGCTACACTTACCAAGTCATACATTTGTTTTTAACAATGAACGGGGTCACGTTAAGCAGTGAATTGAGTCGCTATAGTGTTGTATGCATGGCAGAAAGAGAGAAAAAGAGAGGGAAAAAAGCTGGAAAATCTCAGAGGAGTGAAATGCCTGCCGAAAGGAATCTAACCCAAATATCCTTCATTTTCAGTCCCTTGAGTGGCAAAGCACTTCAAGGGAAAATGATTTGCATGCAATTGTCTTCTGATTAAATCCTAATCTATTTTTACACTTCAGTGATGAAAAATTCTTCGCCATAAGTCATCTCCTAACTGTGCACTTACAACACCACTCTGCATAGTTGAAGGATGATGGACACGAGCAAGCTAGCTCATGCTGCAAACCATGCAGCCATCAGAGGCTGGAAGAGCTTTCTTGACATTTAAATTCTTCATGTTGAAGGTTTTGAACTGTATAATTGGTGACTAAATGCAAAAAGAGCTCCACATGTTGATCTTTTCTTTGAGCACTGAACTCACCAAAATTGGACTGTTATCCTTCTTCACGCTGTCCTGCAGTGACCAAATGTGTCTCTGGACACATGATTTACAACACCGCATTATCAAAGTCAATCACATTATCTCTTTAATACCCCCCAGATGAATAACAAATATCAAAGCATTAAAGACTATTATTATCCTCGCAGAGCAAATGATTCCAGATTTGGAACAATTACTGGTTTTAAATGAAGAAAATTTGTGGGCCAAGGTGAAAGTGCTCATTATCCTTCGTCATTAGAGGTTTGGTCCAAGAGGTGGATCCAATAATTCTCTGCGATCTCAGTGGCAATTATCTTTCCTGAGGTACAAGCTGGCATACAGTTACAACCACTAAAGGCACTTCCAAGTATATTAAACTAAAGATGTGAATAGTATGCTGTTCATCAGGGTTACACAAGTCCCCACAATGCTGACAGAAGGAATTAAAAAAAACTTCCATGTCTTTTTCAGTTCACCAGTTAATCGTTTCCCTTTGAGATGTCCTTTTGCTGCCAAATTGTCACGCTGGCTATCCAAATACAAACAGCCTTTCCTCCAGACAAGACCAAACGTCTGTCTGCTAATGAGATTTTAATTATATGAGGATTAATTCTGCTGGGATCAAAGTCTACGGGCATGGACGAATCCCCCAAATATTGAGTTGTACATTTCTTCTGACAGAGGTGCACATCATTTACAAGTTCTAAAATTTGAAAATGAAAAAAAAAAAGAACATGTTAATTCATCAGAGCTTATGGGACCAGTAGGCAATGTAATATTTACAGATCGGCTGAAACAGGGGTAAAGGTGTCCTGGGTGAATCTTCAGTACCGTGTAAGTGATCATCTGTGATGTCTCTCTGAGTGGAATGTTCTCGTACAAAGCAGGTGTTTTGTTTTCGTCCTTTTTGAAAGCTGCAAGAATTAATTTTTGTCAACCACAAAAGGTCCAAAAGGCCCTCAAAACAAAGTGATAGACACACAGGCTTAACGTACTATATTTATTCCTTATATTGTACTCAGTTGTCCAGATCCACTTTGTGGAGACAGCAGAAACACCGAGGCATTCCCAAGGCAGCCAAGAGATGTAATTTCCTCATTATGAGCTGGGTTTGGCTCAGAGTCTCCTCCTGATAGTACATGCCAGAACCACCTCAATGGCCTCAACAGACCAGGCTCATGTAAATGCATGTAAACAAACAAATATTTTGACCCTGAATTGTCAAAATAATGGCCCATTGCTGGGATATGTATCTATTAACCTTTGTTACCCTATGTCTGCATGCTCAGAGCTGGGAATGGTGAAAGCATGTGCGACTGCTTAATCAAACTAGACCCAAGAAGCAGTTTGTATACATGTAAAACATGGATGTAGCCACACAGCATCAACCACTAGTTTTAGACTCAGCATTTTGAACCATCAAAAACGGCGGTCTGGCCACAACCTTGGCTAAGATATCAGCTACAGCTAGCAAGCTTGGTAAGGACGTAGCATCCATAAGCCATACAGGAGCAACACACAAGCACACATCTGTTCATTAGTGCTATAAGTGTAAAACAAATAAAATACTACAATTTTACTCACAAAATCTAAAGCTTAAACCTCTTGGATGGTCTGAACCACACAGCAAGCCAGAAGATCAGTGGATCAATTCCCCGGTTACTCCAGTCCGCATGCTACTAATGCTTTAAGGGTTAGAATAGAAAAGCATGAGTATCAGTCCATTTACCACATGTGAAGGATAAGGGACATTCTTTTTCTCTTTTTTTTCTTTTTTTTTTGGAACAGACTGTATGTTTGTTTTTAATGCTGTAAAGTTTAGCATTTTAACACTGAATTCTTTGGGGACTTACTCACTCTTATAGCTTCAAGTGGCCACTAGAAGAACTGCAGCTTCTAGCACTTCTGCATTGGCTCAGTTGTTTCACCTGAGGGTTGCTGCCTGATACATTCACAGTGGAACTGCACATATGAATGTAGGGAGGACAGGATAACTAACTCAAAGATGGAGCCTCCTCCCTTAATATAAAATTGCTCTCTTGAACCAAACAAAGTTTTGTCGTTTCTGCTGCAAATGTTCCAGCTTAGCTCTTAGATATTACATTGGAAGATGATGTCAATCATATACTTTTTTCTCTTCGCACTACTGATACTACAATTTTTTGCTATTGTTGTTTTTTGTTGTAGTCCATGGGAAATGTATATTATGAAACCTCTTTGTTTTTAATTTAATTCTAGAAAGAGTAAAAACCAATGCTGTGGGGAACCAGTACAGCTCACCAGGTTGAGCAGGCAACCCCTGTATCATACTACCATTGCGGATACTTGGGTTCAAATCTGCCTTGAGACATTTGCTGCACATCTTCCCTGCTGTCTTTTCCAGCTTTCCAGTCTTCATTACAGTGTCTTAACTCAATAAAGGCAAATTGCCCAAAATAAAAAATAAACAGCTGTGGTTCTGACAAAAAATTTGGATCACTGCAAAAGAAAACAATATCTAAATAAGGTACAATCTTTCTTACTAAAACCCCTTTTTTACTGCTGCGGTATTGTGGACACAACAGCCATAAACTGGCCGGCACTATGTATTGAAGAACTCACTGTTATTTGCTGCTAAGACATGTGTTACTCCAAGTACCAGTGCTGATGTCTCATCACACCTGATTGTGCTGTGCAATGCGCAGAAGCACTGTGCTAATGCTGTCCTTTTTCTCTTCTCTGTCCCTCAGCCTTGTTCTGCCAGAGGTCTCTTCCTGTTAAAAGGGAGTTCTTCCTCCCTACTGTCACCAAATGTTGCACATAGGAGATCTTGTTATGATACTGTCTTAATACTGTCATGGTCCTGGGCCGGTGGCCCAGTGTTTTGTGTTCTTTTTTGTATTTCTGTTTATTTCTGGTCTCTGGTGTTTCCCCGTGTCATGTCTGCGTGTTCCTGGTCTGGTCTCTTCCTGTTTTATTTTGAAAGTCCTGTGTTCCCCAAGCTTTGTGTTTAGTTTTGCTTCCCCTTGTCTCGTCTGTGTTATTAGCATCAATTGTGTTCCCACCTGTTTCCACCTACCTCATTAGCCCTCCTGTGTATTTTAGTAATGTGAATTCTCTGCCTATTGTCACGTCGTCGTCATTGTTTCCATCTTTGCTCTCCGTCATTGGCTCCCCTGCTGTGTCCCTTCTGTGTTTCTTTTTGGTTCCTAGAATTCAAGTCTGGTTATCTTTCCGTTTATGCTGCATTTGCCCCTGGTTCTGTTTTCCTCACGCCGAATAAAGGCTAAAGCATTTACTTACCTGGTCTCCTGTATTCTGCGTTGAGGTCCACTTCCTGCCTGCCACACAGCCGTCCATGATGAATACAGTCTTTAATATAAAATATAAAACATCTTAACAGCTGTATGAATAAATTTCAGTTAAACTGAATTAGTTTCTGTGTTGGCTTCATTTTTCAGCCCAAAAGGTTTCCACTTGGCCGGCCCACAGAGGTATTTTACCTACATGCAAATACTGGAAAAGAAGTACCTATGAATATATATTATTACCATTACAAACTGTGCTAAAAGGGTCCCTTTTTTTAGAGAGTTTTTTGGAAAGTGTAGCAGAGCCATATTATTGCTTTCTTCAAGCACATTGTTGTGTGCTGGGAATCAGGTCAGCCAGCAGCTTGCTCAGCACGTTGTCACAGGAAGATACTGAAAAATGCAACTTAAAACTTTAAGACTAATAGTCCGTCATATTTTTGCTCTATTTAGTGGCACTAAACCCTAGGAAAAAAATTCTAATCCTTAACACGAAGAGTTGTCTTTGCCAAGTTGCCTCTGACTTTGTCTCCCAGTCATTTCATGGGTTGGTGCCAGATTTGGTCACTTAAAACAGGTAGCTGCTGCTGCCGGAGGCAAGTCAGTGCAGAGAAAAATGGCTTTTTCCAGTCTGTAGTTAGGGCATTGGTAAAATTGTCACTTTTGCAATTATTTTTATTTTGATTCATTTTTTTCTAGTCACGTACCCAGCATAGTAACCTCAAAACAACGATATTAACATGGACATGTCTTGAAATCAGGATGGTTGAACACTTTTTATCTGGCCCTGCACCTCCACTTACTCTTTCAGCTCACTTTGATGGGAATTAAACTTGTTTTATGAATTTAGAGCAATTGGGAATAAAAATGAGCTCAGTGTTATCCTGTGTTTCACAACTTTACTGCCTCAAGTCACCACAAGGAAAAATTAGGAGAAAAAAATGAAGTCACATATTTACACGATTTTTTTTTTTTTAACTGTGTTGTTGCCGTTACAGGTTTAGCGCATTTAGCGTGTATAAAAATTAATGCTGCTCATTTTCATAGAATTATTTCACAAGTAGAGGAAAATTAAAATGTTAATACTGTTACCTTTCAAAGGACCTTCTTTGCACGAAAGACAAGTCTAAACTCAGCAGGCTCTGGTGATAGACAGACATTTGGAGGATTTGAATAATGTCTCAGTTTCTTCACGTGCTTAATGTCAAGCTGAAGCTTCGCTCATTTTCCCACTTAATAATCACTCCGTGTAAACTAGTATTAGACATGCTTTGGAGTGTCCTATATTTAGAAAACGTCTTTCTAAATTCCCAATTCACACAGCAATAATTCGTTCAATTAAACAAATTGTTTGAGAGCATTGGCATGGCTAATCAAAACACCAAATATAATCAATTGAGCATATTCATTAATTTTTGAGGCACTGACAATCACAAACTTGCAAGTATTATTAAATATATGACATGATTATTATTTGAAATACTTCTACAGTATGTGAGGTGAAAAAGTGAAGACTTCTCATTGGATTTCATACTCCTACAGTTTTCTTCAGTGATACAACCAGCCAGAGACAGCACACTCGCTTCCTTGTGTTGCATCAGAGTTGTGGCTAAAATCTAATGAGATCACTGGAGTAGATCTGCCTCTGCAGGCTGTGTGGAGCAGTAACAGTTTCTGAAAATTCATGAGGAAGTTGATTTTGAAACAAAGGATTATTCAGTGGTTTGGCGATATATTGGTTACAGTCCAAGTGACGTTTTAAGGTTATAACTGAAAGCTCTGAGACTTGTCTAATCAAAAAGCATGCAAATAAACATTCATGTGAATTTATTTTTTGTTTTGTTTTTCATTTAGCATCAAAATCCACAAAGAATACAAACAGAGCCTTTCATACCCTGCAACACTGTTTCAGAGTTTTTCAGGCTTGCATACGTTGAGTTTATGATCATCATGGAGACTTGACCGAGTGTGGAGTCCCCAGTTGCTACTAACAAGATGCATTTAAAAAGAAAGGCTGCAAAACAAATGAGAAAATGTTGTAAATTATTCTAAATCAACTTACTAGCATTTCCCTCCCAGAGCTTTCTAGATTTTCCCATGGCCTTACTGAGGTGAGATCAGGACTTCAGTCATATGTTAAAAATAGGTTGTGCTTGGACAGTAATTTGAATGATACTACGTGGTTCACCACTTATTATTAAGTGAGCACAAGTTAATAAGATGACCTAAGTAAAATCCATGATCCAATCACTAAAGAATACTGTGTAGGAAAGGTTTAAATTCAGAATATTTTACCAGATACATTATGTATAGATGTACAGTACTGTGCAAAAATTACCTCTCAGTTCTTTGTATTTGGTTAGGAAAATGGGAAAGGTGTAACGCTTTATTGAAGCATGTGCAAGCATACATGAAAATACAGCATATGAGGCACAGACAGAGTTTGTACAATTCTAGTGAGTTTAAAAGTCAATATTTGGTGTGACCACCTTTATCCTTCAGCACAGCCTGAACTCTCTCAGGCAAATTTCTTCTCATTTCTTTAAGTACTCTTTAGGAATAGTTCTCCAGGCTTCTTGAAGGACATTCAAAGCTCTTCTTGACCTTTTGTTCTGTTCTCTGTCAACATGATCCCACACTGCTTCAATAATGTTGAGGTCCAGGCTCTGAGGAGGCCAGTTCATGACTGATAGTATTAAACTGTGTGTTTCTATCCAGGCATGTTTTTACTGCACTGGCCGTGTGTTTTGGATCATTGTCATGCTGACCGTTAGATGCTTGATTTTTTGCTATTTGTTAAGGACATGACGTCCAGATACTGTTTGCTGTAGATACCTTTCTTAGGCCTGTCACTTTTTTGTTTTTCCTCCACTCATCTAGTTTCCTCAGATTTTTAAGGACACACTGCACACCGTGCTGAGATAAGGCTAATAGCTCTTTGGGAATCACCTTGTTGGTATGCTGGCATTTTTTGCAGTATCAGCTAAAGAAACGGAAACAAATTATGTGTTTTTGTGACAGGCTGTTAGTAACAAAGTGCCTAAAGATACCATAAAATTGGTTTTTTGTTAAGTTGTCTGTTACAACATTGCTTCATCCCTTGAGTTAGGTGTTTTTTTTTATGCTTGAATGATTCATAGGTCAGTGTAAAGTGGCTTAAAAGACAAAACAACATTCCTCTGAAAATGGTCAGGTACAAGGACTGGACTGAAAATGAGATGTAAAAGCAGCCAATGTCCAAAAAAACTTCAAAAAAAATTTAGAAAACCTGGAGAACTATTGCTCAAGTCTGGCTCCTTGGAAGCAAAATATAAAGAAATTAAATGTGACTCGAGACTTTTGTACTGTACTGTATATCTGCATTAAAATAATTCACCTTTCACAGGTCTTTAGCAGATCTTCTTACTTTATTTTATGAAAGTATTCACAGGTATCACATAACCATTTGATCATAAATATGAATGGTGACGAATTGCTATAGGAAGGCATTCATTGTGTAAGAAAGTTATTATTTATGCTCGCATAATGTGACCAGAAGTGTCAGTCCATGTGCATGTATAATAATGTTTAGGCACACTTGCAAAACAGCCACACTTCATAAAATGCCGGCTGAGTTTGAAACCCTGCTGTTCAGTTGTATGGAAATAAGCACAGTCTGCGTCTCAGAACAGCTGCCTGACAGCGTGGCAGCTCCAACTCTGCTCTAATGTTTGTTTCATGACGGGAGGTCAGTGTTTTTTTTCTTCACTCAAACAACTCAGCTAACTGTAAGAACTGAGGGAGGAACAGTTCTCTCAGCTCTCACAGTCATTTCAAATATGCAGTACATTCTGTGTGTAATCATTTATCAGGTTGACTGATTTGAGTTTGTTGAAGGTGGCTACATAAATTGTGATTGAAGAAAAGCTGTTGTTCTCATCATGCACAGAAGGCTGAATGTTAACCTCTTACATAATACCAAATATCCACTGTGTTTGGGCTGCATAAGCGGGGGAGTTGGAAGTAATCTGCAATGCTCCATAAGATATTCTGATGCACTTATGGCATCCATGAAGTCTTATCTACAACACAAAGCAGTATATGGAAAACAACTTTCTGTACAACTGTACTAAAGGACACACTTCAAACAGTTTTTTTTCCCTTTGTACTGGAGAGTTTGTGGAATCTTGGAAGGCAAAAGTTGGAAATTTGAAGAAAAGCCTTCAGCCTCTGCTTTTCCAGGTTTCCTATCTATCCCTGCCCTGGAAGCTGTTCCTCCAAATGTGAATAAGACGCCATTTCTGTTTTCTTACACAACATGCCCCCTTCTGTTGTGTGAGCCAACACTCCCCCGTGTGTTTGCATTACTTTAACCTGACAATCTGACACTGGGATTTCCTACAAGCAAGCGTAGTGTGTGGGCTGCTTTGTTGAGCAGAGATGTGCAGGGTCATGTGTGGATGCGTAGGAAGGAAATGTACAGTATATGGGTCTAAGTATAGTCACTGATGCACATGATGAAGTGAAAGATGAAGTGGTGGCGAGCTAAATTAGAAAGAAACATTCCACTTACAAACATGTCTACATGTCTTTTAACAGCATTTCTTTTCTTTAATCTTGGAATCGGGGTTCCTCATGAGAAAGCAATCCAATGCAAAAAAAAAAAAAAGGCCTGGGACAGTTTGCGTGATCTCTCCATGCCATCTAGTGGAGAATGACTGTGGCCCACAGAACTGAGGAGCCAGTTTGAAACCCCCTTCCTTCCCTGTAATGTTTCCTACAGTGTTTCATAATAACGAGGACCTGTTCTTTTTGACAGGTTTTTTTAAACTTGTGTTTCATCGCATCCCGTTACTAAACTAACAATGCCACTGAAGACATCCTCCGTATTTATGTAAAAAAAATCGTAATCCAGGAAGCTCACAGTAAACCAGGAATTCACCGGGAAAATTACGAGGAGGCCATGAAGGCAACGGTTACGCTGACAACGGTACACAGAGCCAGCGGGGCGGTTCATGCACAGCATTATAAGACGGTAGGTTAGCTTTATCATAAATACTAATAAAAAAGAAGTGTTTAAAACTGTCTTCTATAGAAGCCTGGCCTTTGTTTATCATCATGTGGTTTGGCAGCGTTTGTCTTCTCCCTGTGTAGCTGAAGGGCCCTTAAAGAGTCCTGAAGTCTATGGTGAAACTCCCGCAAAGATGAGCCCTTATTGTGGGGCAAAGTTGGAAAATTTTTCAATCGTCGTGGTCAAATTGGAATAAATTAAATTGGAATAAAACAAAACAAAACAAAACAAACAAACAAAACCCCAGCAAATAAAAAATAAATCTAAAGTTTTTTTTGTTTTGTTTTTTAAGGCGAAATTCAGAATGTCCGCACTGAGGTTTACTAGCTCTGTTTGGCCTTATTAATCCCTGTTGTTGTCTCCGCTTCAGGGTTTGATATAGCAGCAATTCTGTGGCATTTCAGATCCAATGTTTATGTACCTGGAATATCTTTGTAAAATGGAAGCAGCCACTGATTTGATTTCTAATCTCCTTTAGTTCAACTTATTGGTGAGTTTGTGGGATTTGCAGCCTCAGTTTTCTGTTCGTAGCTGACAGGAGTGGCAGCCCAGTCTTCTGCCACTGCAGCCCATCTGCTTCAAAGTCTGACGTGTTGAGCCTTCGGAGATGCTCTTCTGCGTACTTTGGGTGTAACAAGTGGTTGTTTGAGTTACTGCTGCCTTCCTCTCAGCAATCTAACCATTCTCCTCTGAACCTTTGGCATTTTCACCCAGAGTACTGCTGCTCACTGGGTTTTTTGCAATTTTCAGACCATTCTCTGTAAACTCTAGAGATGGTTATGTGTGAAAATCCTAACAGATCGAGCGGTTTCCTTCCTTGTTCTGATGCTCAGTTTGAACCTCAGCAGGTCGTCCTGACCAGGTCTACATCACTAAACGCACTGAGTTGCTGCCTTGTGATTGGTTGATTAGATATTTGCATTACCAAGCAGTTGAACAGATGTACCTAATGATGTGGCTGTGAGAGTAGTTTCCAAAAGAGAGAGATATCAAAGAATCCCAAACTGATATTTATGAAAAACCTCAGAGAACTTCCTGGGAGAAAAGTCATTTAAAGCCTTTATTTGGGGCAAAGTCGACAAATCTTTAAACCGTTTATATGGACTACAGTTGAGCCTCAAAGACAGAATGGTTCTGGCACAAATTAAAAAGCTGTATACAGAAAAACCAGAACAATATTCTTTAACTATTCATCTAAATCAAAAGCTCTAACATGCATGCCCCCACCCACATACAGGTGTTTTCACTTTTGTTTGATTGGGCCTCTTCTCATAGCCTTTATATTTGTATCATTACACAGAGCCTGATAACATTGCAAAGATCACGGCATTTTCCCACCCAAAATAGATCCAATTAGCATGAAAAAATACCCACAGTGCCTTTAATGATAGTAAATACATTTTAAACATGAAATTGTCCATGTTATAATGCAGGGTTTTAGCCAGAAATTTTTTTCTGCTAATTGGCAAGCTAATGCTAACCACTAAAAGCTGCTCCCACTTGTTAATTGAGTGACGGGGCCTACATATAGAATAGAATAGGATGCCTTTACTGTCATTATACAGGATGTACAATGAGATTGGAACCTTATGTAACCAGAAAGCATCTCTGAAGCCTAATCACAGTCTTTGTGGATGTGTAGTTACATTTCTCGAGGTGCATGTCAGGTCAGGTTCAGAGAGGATTTTTGGTTATGTATATGGGACAGACACAGAACGCTAAACCAGGCCTTATTAGATCGAAAGTGATAATTTTTGCATATAATCCAGAAGAGTTACACTTATATATCATGCATTTAATGTGCCCAAGAGTGCCATTTACTTTCACTAATGGGTTTGCAGAAATCATGTAAAAAGCATACACAATAAAAACATAATCCAGGTGTTTTATCAATCAGCTGCTAAAAGCATTTCCTACGTTCGAATATCAGCCACCATGTTGTAAGCATAAATTATCACAATTTTAATGCAACAACAGGAAGTGACATCATCTTGCTGGGAACTGTAGTATTTTCTTGAAGGCCTTTCATAGCTCCGCTGTGCTGAAAAGTAATGTTTGACTATGGCTTTCTGAATACAAGTGGGACTGCAACTATCGATTATTTTAGTAATCAAATATTCTATAGATTACTCCATCAATTAATCAAGTAATCAGATAAGAAATAATTTTTCATATTAACAATTCATCTGCACATTTTAACTTTCGGTACTGCAGATTTTTCTCTGCAGTGAAACAAACAGCGGTGGATGGAGCAGCTACAAAGTTCTCGTTCTTCATGTTGCTGATCAGGTGGTTGATGAAGGACCTCCAGCTGTTTCCCAGTAAAGGTTTTAAGGTGGTTACAGGAGCAAGCGCTGCTGCTTTGGACATCTCCTTTCGCTCCACCTGAGCGCACCCTCTCAGTAATGGCTCCGCCTCTTTGTGTTTGCTGTTGCGTGTGCAGACAGACTGCACATAAAACAGCTGCTGCTATGTTTTTGTTGAAAAACTGGGGGCTGCATGAGCTTAACCAAATGATCGCTAGTGCTATGACAGCCCCCGCTAGCAAACTGTGGTTTATAGTGATCGTTCTGGTGGCTACAGCTGACGTAAAGAAAAAAATATCAGCTGACATTCTCTGCACAGCCAACAAAACGCGCGCTCGCAGCCACACGTGCACTCACAGCACAGAACAATGGAAAAAACTTGTCAGCGATGATCCACTTGTGTTAAATCATGCCTGAAATTTTCATTTGATCTTCGTTTTTCCTCTTACTTCTCCTCGCGTTCATGCAGGTTGTCATTTCGATTTCGTAACCCACGAAATCAAGCGCGTGCACGACCATAGGGAGATCAAACGTGCACATTGTGAACTCTCCGTGCTTTGTGGTAGATTGCAAATTGCAGTGAAATAATACAGGCGGAAGCAGTGATAAAAGCAGCGATCTAACCGGGGCGGAGTCCGCGGGGTGGGCTCCTGTTTGCTAAATGCAGTGACAGCAGCGCTCCGAAAGTGAAGTGGTGAAATCCTCAGCCCGTGCACAAGAGCGTCAGCAAGGTGCAACGCCCGGCGATCAACCGCTAGCTAGAACACTGTGTGTGTGTGTGTGTGTGTGTGTGTGTGTGTGTGTGTATATATATATATATATATATATATATATGTATATGTATATATATATATATATGTATATGTATATATATATATATGTATATGTATATATATATATATATGTATATATATATATATATATATATATATATATATATATGTGTGTGTATATGTATGTATATGTATGTATATGTATATGTATATATGTATATGTATATATATATATATATACTGTTCAAAAAAATAAAGGGAACACTTAAACAACACAATATAACTCC
>JAMQGT020013759.1:40000-72465 GCA_024447675.2 Pterophyllum scalare | reverse complement strand
TATTTATTTTGAGCAGTGTATATTGTATACTTGGATAAAACTACCCTAATGAGTTTTTAATAATGGGAATTTTGGCCACCTGTCAGTGGTAGTATTTTTGGGGAGGTAGTTTCACCTGGGAAAAGCCTTTTATGTCAATAGCTACTGTAGATTATGAGAAGCTCCAGTGAACTGTGTTTCTGAGCCTGCGCAAAGGAGCTGAACTAGTGGAGTTCATAGTGGGTTGGCCACCGGAGACACCACTCCATGCAAACTAGCCAGTGACAATGGAGGGGTGGAGTGAGCTTTGTTGGAAAGTATAACTGCCAAGTTTGGGAGAGATAGGAAGGAAAAAAGTGCTTCCAATCTGTCTCCTTGGCTAACTTTGCTAACGGCTCTAAGGCACACGAAAAGTTCAGGTTAAATAACGAGAGCGTCCGCTCCCAATTGGGATTTATTCAGCCTGCAAAAGGGGTAACGTGAGAGTCAGACCACGGCCCGACAGCATGTTTAAGTTTCAAGGTGAGTCTGTGTGTTTGTCTTCAGGCGCCGTGAAATTGCAGAACAAGAACGTCGGGAGCGTGAACGTGTCCGCCTGTTGCGGGAACGTGAAGAGCGGGAGAACCTACTCCGGGAGCGCCAGAGACTGGAGATGGAAAGGCAAAAACTGGAACGGGAACGCTTGGAAAGGGAGAGGCTTGAGAGGGAGAGAATTCGTATTGAGCAGGTACAGCATGCATGAACAAATTTACCAGACTGCAGACTTTTTTTTATTTTATTTTTTTTAAATGTTAACAGATGTTGTTGCCATAGCTGTCATTCAGTATCACTAGAAATGGTGGTCAGATGTAGTTACAGTGAAACAGTTGGTATGCACAGTTGTAGCAGCTGGTATTCAAAAGCTGCTGTCGATGTGGTAATGTCAAGTTGGTAATGCATGAGATGTGGCAGGGAAAGCATGTGAAAGTCAGGTGAACTATGTTAGCTCTGCAAAGGTTTGCTGCTGCATTGTAAAAATTTAGGCACAGAACTTTAAAACCACCCAAAAGTATATGTGACAAGCTGTGTTATCCAGCTTCTCTTTCATGAATTTGAGGCATCAAGAGTGCTAACCTGGTGAAGTGAGAGCAAGTTGAGGTTATTTATTTTTACAAGCAGTAGGAAATTCAAAGCGGCTTCATCAGCTTTATAAAAGTAATTAAAATCAAATTGTAATTTTAGAATTAATAACCATCTATTTAATTATTTGAAATATTCCTCTTTTCAGGAAAGGCGGAAGGAGGCAGAGCGCATGGCACGTGAGCGTGAGGAACTGCGGAGGCAGCAGGAGCAGCTTCGCTTTGAGCAAGAAAAGAGGAACAACCTGAAGAGAGGCCGTGAAGTGGAACATGGGTATACACACACACACACCAATTTTATTGTGTGGTGAGATTGTGATCAGAATTATTATTATTGTAGGGTCTCTCTACCTTACAATATAAAGCACCTTTAGCTGACTGTTGTGATTTGGTGCTATATAAATAAAATTGAATTGCTGGAAGGCAATGCATTACAAATATGGATAACTTGAACATTTAACATATCTAGCTTTATGTTTGAGTTGTGATTGTTACAAAACAAGAATTGAACAGATTAATAGCTTTTTATTTTCTCAAGAGTTGCATTTTGTTAGTTTGAATTTACTACAAAAACTGACTTCATTGGGCTTTGTGTGTTCAGTACATCCATAAACTAAGTTTTTCTGTCCCTGTCAGGGCTGTTATCCAGGGACATCTACATAATGTGTAAACTCTATAAGCAAACATAACCTTGTGTCTATAGTGAGATGAAGTAGTAACATAATTGTATCACAGTGTGACAGGTGGTGTCCCGCGCTCATGACTCAATGTCTTTACGCAATGTTTCAGTTCGGCGAGATGATTCCTATTGGAACGGCAACAAGAAGATGCAGCCTGAGTCTGACACCCGTTTGAATCAAGGCTCCAACTACAACCGGCAGCAGAACCGCTTCACAAACTTCACTCCCCGAGAGAGAGGCCGTTTTCCTGAGGCCCCTGCCCAACAACCCAACACATATGACAGGTATGAGAAGTGTAACATTCGTGCTAGAAATGTTGGAGGGTTGTCCGAGTGAAAATTAAGCAGTCATGGACTACAAAAGAAACTTTATCAGTATGTTAGAACAGGTGTGTGTGTGTGTGTGTGTGTGTGTTTTCTAATTGTTAATTACATTTTGGCCCTCTTCTTGTTCCAAGACGAAACCGCTTCGACGGTGAGCCTGAGGTTAAGAAGAGTCGGCCTGCTCCTCACAGAGAAAGCTCTGGTTTTGATCGCTGCCACAAGAACTTTGAAACGGTCCGCAGAGCTGAGCCACCACCACCTCCACGCACTGAACTCCGGGACACCGACCGCAGGGACAGAGATGACAGGCGCCCCGCACCCATGCACGATCGCCCTATGGGAGCAAGAGCTGCGATGCCTGGCATGTCACACAATCGCGCACCCAGGGATGGAGGGCAGGGATGGAAGAATGATGGAGGGATAAACTCCAACAAGGGAGATATGCGGGTAAAGAAAATCTTTTTTTCTTTTTTTAAAATTTAATTGATCCAGTTTATTTAAAACACACAATACCCCCCACCCCACCAAGAAAACAATCAAAAACAAAACAAAAATACACCCTCACACAAAAGAAAAATCTTCTATTTGAAGAATAAGCATTATTATTTTATGTTTTCAAAGCTAATCTCTTTTAAATCTCTTCCTGGGGTGAGCAGCGGACCTATGCGCATGCGTGCAGAGCGATCAGGCAGAGATGGTCCGGGTCCTGGCCCTGCGCTTAGAGGAGGCCCCTCAGTCAGCCGTGAAAGGAACTTCAGTGACCGAGATGAAGGAAGACCCATGGTGATAAGTGATCAGGTGAGTTTACCCTCTGAAAAGGAGCGGCGCCTCCCCATTCTCCTGTACTAATGGCACAGGACAAACACTTTCTCATATGTAGACTTATACAGGTTGCCCATCTGTAGTTTATTTTTCATCTGTGTGAGAGAACACTGCGATGGTTTACTACTGACGATCTCTTATTTTAAAAGCCTAATCACTGCTTACAGGCACATTGGATTGCTGTTGTGTGTTTCTCAGCTGCATTTCAAGAGAATCTCCGGACCCGGCAGTCAAACTCAAACTGCAGTTGGTGATGGTATTTCTTCTGCTCTGGACACTTTAACAAAAACTGCAGCAGGTGCAGAACTGCTCATGTGTCGCTGTGCTGAGCTCACTGAGGCTGTAAAGCAGAACAGGCACTACTGCCAGTACCTGCAGGTTAAGACAGGAATTCAAATTCTATTCGGCTTCTTGTCCACTCACATAGATTCTCAGTCTGAGATCTGGTGAGTTTCCTGGCTATAGATCCAAAATGTTAATTTGGTCCTTTCTGAGTCACTTGGTTTTTGCTAGCCTTATGATGTGGTGCTCCATCATGTCAGAAAATGCACAGTGTCACCAAATTGAAGAAGTTGATCTTTGAGGATGTTTTCAGTGTGGTCAGTCCTTAAAAAGCAGCTAGACAAGCAGAAGCCCGCAAACTATGATCAACTCAAAGCACTAAGGCAGGAATGGATCGGCATCAATCAGGATTTAGCCCAGAAGCTGATATTGAGATGTCACAGATCACTGCAGAAGTTATGAAGGGTCAACCCTGTAAATACTGACTCTTTACATAAATTTGATTTGCTAATAAAGTTATTTGAAACTTGCGAACTCAAAAACGTATTCTTATGATGGTTCTTCACTATATAATAGATGCATGTAAATTATCTAAATCAAAACTGAAGTGGCAGTTTATAAAGCACAAAATTTGTACCAGTGCCAAAATATCTGGCCACAGCTGTTAGTTTTTTAAGAAAGCATGGTTGCACCTCCTTGTGCACATCCATGCAGCTTAAATGGTCCAATTCTATGGGAAACTGCAGAATATCAAAATGTTTAAGGTTGTCTTAAGTTGTGACACAAAAGAAATTACTTTTACTTCAAATCTTCACTGATTCCAGTATAACAAATGCAGGGGTTTGGGTTTTTAAAATTTTTTTTTCCTTGCTTTTAACCCCTCAGCCCTGAAAGGCTGATGATGTATTGTCACCCTACTGGGCGAGTGGGTAGGCAGCATGGACACCCAACTTTGTGAACACAATCAAGTATGAGGTGACGTAGGATTTTCAAATTGATGCCATAGGTGCATCTGCTAATAATCTTGGACAAGTTTGACCTTGACGTCAAGGTCAACTGTTCTGAAAATCTTGTGAACATACTCAGAAGATGTCACCTAGGATTTTCAAATTGATACCATAGGTGAATCCACTAGGAGGCTGAGGGTTATTTATTTTATTCATTCATTCATTCATGGTCTCAGTGAGGGGGCCTTATTTTTAATTCAGAATTCCTACATAACTGCTGAAAGTAATGCTTAGTTTTAGAACCTATGATTTCACACACATTCATCATTTCTTCTTTCTCTGCAGCCATTCAGCTCAGGTCGCCAGGTTGTTGTGGAACGTCACAGCAGGGAGCAGGGACTGAGGAAGGAGTGGCACGGCGGGTCAAGCTCACAGGGTGGGGGCTTTGCAGATAATCGCAGGATGGGGGACGCACGGGGCAGCATGATGGTGCCTTCCAGGTACACCACATAACTGAGAATCGATGAAAAAGAATATCGTACCTCAGTCCCAAACATTTATTTATATATATATATATATATATATATATATATATATATATATATATATATATATATATATATATAAATTTTATTTTTTTTCTTTCTGCAGTCACTCTTCATCTGGAATGAGCCGAATTGTACAGATCACGAACAACTCCATTCCCAGTGGTGGTGCTGTGGGGGGATTCAAAACCTTCAAAGGAACGCCGCGGCAGTTCTAACCGCAGCCACAAATCTGCCGCTTTAAAGCTTCTGAGGATTTCAAGACTTTTCTGAACTTATTATTTTTAGAATATCAACTGGTTTTGGTGGCACATTTGTGGCCATGAGGTTGATAACACTATTTTATTTTGTATAGACAAGTGTACCTCAGTGTAGGGTTTTTCCTGACAGTTTTGCTGTTACCATTAAACAACCCTGTGCACATGTTTTAATAATATTTAGAAACCTTATTGTACAGCCCTGAATCTTTGTAACAAGTTTTCAAGTGATGTTAAGACTTCTCTTATTGAGTGTTGAATGTACATTTTTGGTAGCCTAGAGTCAAACTCAGTTTTTGTCTTATTTTAGTGTATTATAGAACCCAACATGAAGGGATAGTTAACTCATTTGTAGGTTTCACCGCAGAAATGGATGATAGGAATAATATTTTTGAAAAGTCATTCTTGGTGTGGATGTCCTGTTTTGTAAAGAAGAAGAAACAATTAGGAAACTGTAAAAGAGCCTGTACTGTAGCAAAATACCTCTCATAGACCAGTGAATTGAATCACAGACAGGTTTGTGTGTCTGAACTAAAATATGACTTTCAGGTCAAACTGCAGGGCATTCATTGGAGATGAGAGGCTTAAAGGGCCATAGCACATTGTTTTGGTTGCTTTTTGTTATTTCAGTGATGCAGAACATTTGATGGGTCTAAATCTGTCACTTTGGGCTAATCATTCACTTCTCAGCTTGGTGGGTTTTGTAAGATTTGTATTGTAGGGGCATCCTGTGTCCATCATTGAACTGGCATACTAGCAGGAAGTACTTTGATCAGTGTAGAAGGCTGTAAGCTTTGTGTCAGCTGTGACTAAACCAACACCTTGCCTCTGTCAGAGGTACCTCTGTAATGTGTGTTTTTTGTTTTTTTTTTCAGCTGTTTTAGTGCTATTTATTTTTATTTCATTTAAAAACACATCAAGCTTCTTAATCCTTTCAAAGCTAGATCCATACTGCACATCTTTGATTGTCATGCATGTACTTGGACTTAACTCACACATCTGTTGTAATTGGTTGAAGCTTGATTAAACTACAGAAAAATAAAGTGAGGCTGAATGACTTTGCTGATTGTTCAATCATAGCTGGATTAATTTTCTTGTGGGCCTCAGAGCAAAACTAATGATAGGATCTTTTTGGGGGGTGTTAAATATGGACATCTGCCTCATCTAGTGTGTATACATGCCCAGTTATCTAAAAGTGTATGGCTTTCTTTACAAATATGTAACAACTAGATTTTAAAGTATGGGGAGATTTTATATATATATATATGAGAGGGAGGGAGATTGGGAAAAAAAAAACTAAGTGATCATGAATTTGAAGCCTTTTTACAGAATGTATGGATCCCTCATTCTGTCTACTAATGTGTACAGTATCTTTGAACTTCTGTGTAAATTGTCATTTATTTGTGCCTCAGACACATTTTTGGTCCATATTGATATGGCATCACACAGCTGCTGGAGATTTGTTGGCTGCACATCACAAAGGTGCTCTATTGGATTGAGTACAGTGAACTCATTGTCATGTTCAGATAAACAGTTTTAGATGATTTGAGCATTTTAATATGGTGTGTTATCCTGCTGGAAGCAGCCATCAGAAGATGGCCCAACTGGGATGTACATAGTTACAACAATACTCGGGTAGGCTGTGGAGTTTCAACAACGCCCAGTTGATTCTAAGGGGCCCAAAGTGTGTCAAGGAAATGTCCCTCACAATTACACCAGCAGCATCCTGAATCATTGAACCATCAAGGCAGGATGGATCCATACTTTCATGTTTAGTTTCCTTTTTGATAAAGCTAATTATGATGCAATAGGCGTAGGCTGCAGGGGGGTTCCCATGATGCACTTTTTTTTTTTTCTTTCACTCACTGTTTCACACCACTGCACTTAATCATTAATCTCTGGCTCTCCTCCACAGTGTGTTTTGTCCTGTCTCCCTCCCCTCACCCCCAGTTCGTCATGGTAGATGGCTGTTTCTGCTGGAGGTTTCTTCCTGTTAGGAGAATTTTTCCTTTCTGCTGTCGCCAAGTGCTTGCTCATAGGGGGTCGTTTGATTGATGGACTTTTTTTTGTCTTGTAATGTCTTTACCTTACGATATAAAATGCTTTGAGGTGACTGTTCTTGTGATTTGGTGCCATATAAATAAAATTGATCTTGACCCTACTATCTAAATGTTGCAGCAGAAATCAAGACTCCTTGGACCAGGCAACATTTTTTCCAATCTTTTATCAAATTTTGGTGGGCCTATGTAAATTGTAGCCAGAGTTTCCTGATCTTAGCGGACAGTGGCACCCAGCATGGTCTTCTGCTGTAGCCCATCTGCTTCAAGATTTGATGTGCATTCAGAGTTGCTCTTCAGCATAACTTGTTTGTAACAAGTAGTTAGTTGAGCTATTGTTGCCTTCCTTCAGCTCAAAGCAGTCTGGCCATTCTCCTTTGACCTCTGACATCAACAAGGGATTTTCAGATTGGCTGATCAGATATTGGCATTAGAGAACAGGTGTACCTAATGAAGTGGTTGGTGAGTCTACAAGGACATACAGATTCAATTTGCATCAGTGCCACATTTACAGGCTACAAATTTAATCTTTCACTTGTCTTCTCATGTTTCTGCAATGAAAAGAGATGAAACGATCAAAGCAATGACAATGAGCCAACATTTTATCTTAGTCTTTTATTGTCCCGGTAACTTCTAATCAGGTTGAATGTCCCTCGTCTATAAGGCATTTTGTTATATATATATATATATATATAAATATATATATATATAAAATCACCATATACATTATGTGACTGTAATGTGAAAGGCTACATACATTATTTGGTCATTTATGTAAATAGATGAACATTGAAATCAACACAAATGAGTAACCTCCCATATTCACAAACACGCTCCTTTTATGTGAAATATAAACATAATAGGTGGTACAGTGGAAATTAATTTTCTTGGGGTAGTCAATGATGAACTTTTACTCCACTTTATTTTCCAGCCCACACTGTACATGCATCACAAGGTAAAATCTGGGAGTTTGATATTGCAATAAAGAAAAGAAAGCTCTCCCTTTAGATTGTTCAGCACTGTGGATCCGTCTGTTACACAACAACGAGCGTTTCCCTCTGCTACATTAATAACACTCAAGCCTGATGAAGCAGCCGTTTCCCATTTTTATATAGTTTTGGCATATTGCCCTTCTTTGAGAACATTGTGTATGAATGAAATGATGGACTTGATGGGAACAATAAACTAGTTAGGGGTGCACCTACACCATTTTTTGCTGATGAAACTGAATGCCATTTTTTCCCCTTTCCACATATTTTCTTCCATACAGTGTAGAAAACAGGCATCCATTACTCCTTAATTCATAGCTTCCTCATCATCTTTCAGCTTTGTGCTGCTACTCCAGCCTTCGGACTAGTAGACTTTAGTCTGGTGTTGGTGTACCACTAATTAGAAATATATCAAATTGCAGCAAGTTCTATTGAAGTGGTACTACAACCCCATTTCCAAAAAAGTTTGGATGCTGTGAAAAATATAAATAAAACCACAATACAAAGATTTCCAACTAATTTAAACCATATATTTAATTATAAATACTATAAAAGGTGACATGTTAAAGCTGAGTATTTATTTTAAAGCTCTTTTTAAATTTGAAGGTAGCAACAGAGTTAAAAAAAGAATGAGGCAGGGCATCTAAAGTCCAGAAAAGTTGTACAGTGTTTAAAAAAAATGTTTCTCATTATTTGGTTTGATCACAGAAACTCTTCTGAAAAAGTATTAATGGTGCATCCACAAATACAGGTTTAAAAACCTCATGCATAGAGAAAACCATATGCAAGAGTCACAGACACCACAGGTCCCTCCGGGCACGAGCTCCTTTAAAATGGCCTGAGTTGAAGTAGACAACTGTGCATTGCCACCATGACGGGGCATCTGACTTGTTTAAAAGGCAGCATCTGTGATGGTATGGGGGCCCGTGAGTGCACATGGCACGAATAACTTGCAAATCTGTGAAGGTCCCATTAATGCTGAACAATACATACCGATTTTTACATACTACAGAGGCATGGCTCTGCTTTTAGAGAGTCTTGGAACTAAACTTGCCTGCCTGAAACATGAACACATGGCATTACTAAAAGAAAATATGACTCCAGATTTATTTGAAAAGTGTTATTGGTATAATTTTCAAAATGAGCATCTTTTTAAAAAACAAAACACCCCCCCCCTCATGTTTAATGTTGTCTTTTTTCCCCATTTTCAGTTCAAAATAAGGTTTCCCTATGGAAGCTTGTTTCTGCCACTGATAAACTTTTTGTCAGGCAGAGCTAAGTCAAAATTTTTAGTTTAGTTTTTCTCAGAAGTTTGACTTGGGAAGTTGAAATTTTGAGATGATAACCCAAAATTCTGACTTATGGATGGCAATTTTTTTTTTCTCCAGTGGTAGAAACAAGCTGCCATATTTAGGTGATTTGCAAAGTACAGGCTTTTGTCTATATTTACATTTTGCACAGCATCCCAGCATTTCTGGAAACAAAGTGGTTCCTTTAAACAAATGTACTCTTTTATTTTAAGCCAAAACATGTAATCAGCCCTTTCATACTTTTACAAATTAGTATTATTTAGCTGGCTTAAGAGGAACTGCTACTAATAATTATTTTGGCCATTATTTGTTTTTTTTTTAAAGATACCCCCAAAAAAACCCAAACCAAAACAAAAAACAATAGCACTCTTGCACAATTTATGTTCTGTAGAAAATGAGGTATGTTTTTTTTTTCTCTGTTAGTGCATATCAATGTAACAGTGCAAAACCAATTACAACAACTATATGTTCAACGATCACCTTGTCAGAATACTAATTTTACAGCATTTACCCCACCATCACTTTTACAAGGCATACAAGAAACCACTTTGAGACATTAAACACACAATATCCTTCTGACCAATTCATCATAGGAAGGAGGGTGAACCAAACACATTACAACAAAAACTACTTAATTCAGATGATAATGACTAGGAATAGCACGCTAATGCACAGTAGTAAATCTGAAACAATAATAAAAATCTGTGGCATGTGTAACTCCAAACTGTATTCACTCATACAAACACTGACCCACATAAAAATCTTCAAAATCAAATCCATCTTCAAAATAAAGTCTCACTTTAAAAATTTCTACTGGAATGTTTAATCAGCGTGTTTGCTGATGGGCAAAGACATAAATAAGGGTCAAATGAAGGAAAACAAAAAAACAAACAAAACAATGTTGCCAGAAATCCTCCCCTTTATCGTCTTAAAATTAAATTTTGATTATTAAGGTGCATGAAAAAACAAAAAAAACCAAAACTCTATGAAAAGTGTACAGAAGTAACAATGTTCCTTAACCCTGTTCAGTGAGGTTCATCTTTTTTCAATTTTTCACCAGGAGCAGCTAGTTCATTGCTTTTTACTATGATGTTAAACCATGAATTCGACTGTAAATAACATAGTGTTAAGTCTTTCAAAGTGTCATAATAGTTGTGTGTTGTGTTCATATAACGGATACTTAAAAGTTGTGACTGAGATAGTGAGTTCAGGCCGAGGAAGTGTGTTATTAGAAAGCGTAACGTCTGAAAAGACACCCGAGGATATGTCCCTTCAAAAAAAGGCCTGAGAGTAGTTTGTGAAAAATGTATGGATTGTCTCATTCTGGAAAAACGCCCGTTTCCTTTTGTCCTATAAAATATGCTGAAATGTTGTAAGGCGTTACACAGCCTTGCTAGGGCCAAAGAAACAAATGGGGAGCTCAAACTCCAGCCATCACACAAAGCCCATAAGAAAGGTTTCCCACACAGTAGGTAGCCTGCTGTCCTGACAGAGAATTTTCTTCTCACTGAACAAAATAATAGAGACCACTTTACAAGCACTGCAAAGACCTCCTACGCCAACTGTCTCCCTCAGTCTGTAACAGAAGGCTTGAGTCAAGGCATCCGACTGGAATGTGTAGATAGAAAAAGTTTGTCAGGAGGCAGTCCCATGATACAATAATGGCACAAACCACTAGCTAAATTATAAGAATGCGTTAGGTAAATATGTACATCATGTGTTTGCATGCACAACGTTGCAGTGAAATGCACACAAGTTTAAAGGTGATACCACAGAATTTCCTACAACCTCCAAACACAGCTCTGTTTTGTGAAGTTTGAGCCTGAATGTTCATAAATATCTGGAAAAAAATCAGTATTCTCTCAAGCTGACAAAAAAGGGGCTAGGAAAGGGAGAACTGTGGAGAACAAGGGGGGAAAAATTCAAAGTTGAACATTATGTTGTAGAGCCTGACCTATACAGGACTTTTAAGACTACCAATATTTGGTCATTTAAAGACATGATCTTTCTAAAAAAAAATGGCCGATATCTGTCCCCCCCCTTCAGACACAGGAAGCAAAAACAGATTTCTATAACATTTGCTTGTTTACACCTGACTTGGATCAGCTGGTTGTTCTACATGGTGTTCCAAACACCTGTTTTGCCAACAGAGAAGTTGCAGAGTGCCCTCTGGTGGACAAAGTATGCAACATCAACACTCATAACATCGCTAAATGGTGTTTCTCCTGTATCTTTTTTTTTTTTTTCATTAATTGACCATTATAAAAGCTGAAAGCTGCGCCTAATATTAACTGATACTATCGGCCATCTGATAAATCGATCAGACTCAATTATGTTGTATATCGTGATCCTAATTTCACAGACTTGGGAGTCCAATTTAGTGCTGTGGAAACAAATATATGTTAAACATTGACAGAACTTCCCTTGTGTAGAGAAACATTTTGTGTGCATTACTGAATTCTGAATTCAAAGCCCAGAAATGGTTCTGACAGTGTCTCCACATACACACACCGCATATCTTCAGGAAGCTGTCAGAATAGACTTTCAAACTACCACTCACTCTAAACTAGATGCCGTCTAACGCAAACCTAATCTGCCAAAAGCTAGCTGTGGTGCCGAAACATCAGATTCAGACAGAATGTGCCAGTGCTATCTGCAGTTTTCTGTCCCAAGTGCTGTTTTTTTTTTTTTTTTTAAAAACAGAATCACAATATAGAAGACATGAAATGTGTAGCTTAATTGACACTGCAAAAGAAAAAAAAAAGAAAACTTGTTTCATCAGTGATGCTCAGCAAATGACACATTTATACCAAGTAGCACACATGTACTGTACATACCATACACACAAATACAAGCGCACGTTCACATTCAGACAGAGCAGAACACAACACTGCCATACTCTGGTAAGGCAAATCTGAACTGGGCAAGCTGTGATGAGTGTTGTAACATAGCTACAGTATCTGGCAGCTAATTAACCCTTAGTATGTAGTGTTCCAGAGGGGACATGAGTGGTGTTACATAGATTTCCTTTTAGGCTTAGAGGGGGAAAAAAAGAATAGAACCTCTCCCAAAAGCTACCAGCTGCTCAGACAGATAAATAAAATGCATATCTTGGCATCAACAGCTATATATGTTTTGTAAATATGATGTATACAAAAAAGCTTATAAGCTGCACTACTGAAACATGACTGAAGTGAATTAATTTTTGTAAAAGAAGATGATGTGAGAGGGTGAGATTTTGTTTCTTCAGATTATGTCTTTTGCTATAAAATATACCATCCCCAGATAAACTTGACCCCCCCTTCACAAATATAGTGTGCAACTTGTAACAAAGTTTGGTGGACTCTAAGAAAGAGAAGGGGTAGTAGCTGTTGTTGTGCCCCTTCTTCAGATGTCCAGGTTCCACTGAGGATAGAGGATAGCAGGCACCAGTGGTTTGGGAACAGCAAATCCTCTGTTAGTCATATCTCTCCTCAATCACCTCCTTCCCTTGTTTGTCATCAAGTGGGGGCTGTGCGTTGTGTGTCCAGTCCATGGAGAAACAAATGCTGTCCCCTTTCTCACAGATAAGCAAATGCACAAAACACTCACATGCACACTCACGCTGACAGCTGTATGTTACAAAATAACACATTTGTCTTTATCTTTTGATTCTTTCTTGGCTTTGCGCTCCCCACTAGATGACTGTTTTCCCGGGCTGGGTGTGGCTCCAGCTGGTGCTGCTATGCCACCACCAGCTGCTGCTCCACCTGCTCCTGGACCACCTCTGTCCGTCTCAGCCCCCTCGACAGCCTCCTGCTGGCCCTCCTTTGCAAAGAGGACCAAAGAGCAAAAGAGTATAAATATACATGTATGTGTATATTTATAGCAAAACTACTTATTGTTCTGAAGTGGCAAGAGGCGATCAGCCAAAAATTAATGTCAGCCTGGAATGAATTACATATACTTTGAGAGATAAACTAAAGATATTTTGCACATGCACTGCAGCCCTGAACTTTAGTAGGACTTTACCAGACAGGTGATTGTGAGAACGCAAACATATGACGCATTCAGGCTAGATGCAGTCACTCTGTGACCTCTCTTATGCAAAGTCTGTCTGATGGTGCATTGCACTGATGCAAGAATAACATAGATAACAGTACAGTGCATTCACCACTACACAATGACTGTGGCCTTCCACACCTAAACCCAGGATGAAGAGCCCTCAACTAAACCATACAGAGTATTTCCAGGGTGCATTTGACATTTTGGACTACTTTCTGCTATGAAAGAGGACAGCTGAGGAAAATATCACAATCTTAAGCGATGTGTGGAGTGTCCTCATGAAGTATTATGTCATGGGTGTCAGTGTTACTTTCAGCAACACAGTGACTTACAGAAATCAATATATATAGTGTTATACTGTATATTTTATGCATATGTAACAGGAAAGAGATTTTCTGAGTTCATCCACACACAAACTTAGCACATAAAGTAAGGAAATTTGTGTTTGGTCCATTATTTCTTTGTTGTAACAATGCTTCTTGGCAATAAAGCCTGTTTATTTCCCCTTAAATGGTGACACATTTGTACATAAAATGCATTTGTGGGTTGAGCAGCATAACCTTCGCCCATGAAAAACTTGCCAGATCATCTCTGCCAATGCCAAACAGCTTATTCTGCTATTGACTCGTTTGGTGTTTATTGGATTGGATGATTGAAGTCTGAAAAAACAAGACATATTGACAACTCAACAATTTATTCATTTAACAAACAGGGGCCACAGTAGCATGTGGAAGAACCATACACAGCCACAACAGCCTGGCACCTCCTCCTCATGCTGGTCACACACACTGCTGTGGGATGGCATCCCATTCTTCAACCAGCAATCATCCGATCCAGTAAATGACACCAAACAAGAGTCAGTAGCAGAATAAGCTGTTTGGCATTGGCAGAGAAATTTCGTCTTTCACAGGCGCAACCCACATACTCAACCAACTAAAAAATGTTTCACCATTTAATGAACAGGCTTTCCAGCAGTATAAGATTTATCACCAAGAAGCATTGTTACAACAAAAAAATAATTGACCAAACACAAATTTCCTAGATGGGAGCATCCTCAACCAGGTGAGCTATAGGACACCCTGATAAATGCATATATTTAATGCAAAAGAAGATTTTCATTGGGAGTGACCATGAGGAACAAGATTACAAATGAGTATACCAAAGGGACAGGTCAAGTTGAATGGTTTGGAGACAAAGAGAGGCAAGGTTGAGATAGGTTGGACATGTGCAGAGGAGGGAGAGTGGATATACTGGCAAAGGATGTTGAAGATGGAGCTGCCAGGCAGGAGGAAAAGAGGAAGACCACATACAAGATTGATGGATGTAGTGGTGGAGGACAGGATAAGGGTTGGTGTGATAGAAAAGGATGCTAGGGTTAGGGCGTGATGGACATAGATGCTCCACTTTGGCAACCCCTAAAGGGAGCAACCAGAAGAAAAAAAAAGAAAAAAAAAAGAAAAGGAAAAGCTGTATAAAGAAACTCATGTGAATAGAACTGAAGACACCTTTTGTCTACAGTTGTCTGTTTTGCTTCTTTTGGTCCACATCCGGATTTTTATATGTCGTACATGAGTTCATGATTTAAAAAAAAAAAAGAAAAAAGGCACCATTATGTCTTACCACTGTCCCTTTTCACCATCAGTTCCTTCTTTTTAGTTCAAACTCTGATGCAGACATCCATCTGTTTCCAAAAGGCGAACTACCCACTGTTGCTCATAAAATGACCCACATTTGTTCAAACTCCTACTTATCCCCTCTTTCTCACCTGCTTCCTTTTGCCTCAGTCCTGACCTCCCTACCTGTGCGTGTGCTGCCGCCGCTGCCTGCTCCTGCTCTTGCTCCTGGTAGTACTGGGAGGCTCGTCGGTCCTCCTCCTCTTGAAGCTTTTTCGCCAGCTCTAGGTCACTGATGCCTTCAGGGAGTTGCTCCCACTGCAGGTCCTGGCTCTGCTGCTCCTGCTGCAGTGACAGCGCCATAAGATAATCCTGATGACAGACGTGAACACACATAAAGAGGGACGAAAGAGAATTATCTTTGAGCAAAGCTGTCACTGTGTACTGATTATTCAACAGCTGGTCACAATCCACAAGTTCTTCCTTACAGAGACAACTGTGTCTGTCTTCTACTTTGCCATGCTTCCTATACTGCATTATCTGACATGTTTCCTTCTCTATGCTATGCACAGTGTTAATGCAAAGATGGAATTTCTCACACTGGGAAAATTTTCTTCATCTAACCAAACTGACGAGTCATCCATAAAATACCTAAATAGAATTTTCTTAACAAATTTTGCAGATAAGGAGGACTAGGCCTGCGTAAGGAAGAAGAATAAAAAGTAATGGCCCCCAATTTCTTGTCTAGTCGGTGCATGTGTGGGAGCAAGTCAGAAAATTTGTAAGTGAGCTCTGCGTTCAGTCTATTCTGGTCTACCAATGAGAAGATGGCTGTGGAACAAGTAAAAAAGCATCAGACACTGTGGCATAGTGAAGCATGCATTAAAAGAGAGCAGGGTGCCACACAGCCCCGCCCAGCCATTTCAGGCTGCTGTGTATGTATGTGTGTGATTTGCACTGGGAGCTACAACACATTTATTATTTAAGAACTTTCCATTATTATTATTTTTTTTTTTTTAGCCTGGGATGACGCAGAGCTTATTTTTTTTTTGGCTTTGTTTCCTGGATCTATTCACTTCAATAATTCTGTGTCTCATGGGAATTGGGTGTTGGGTTTCGTTTTGTCCAGTGTTTGCAAAATTGCTGTAAAGTAACTGTAGAAAACTATAATCAGCACCAGTGTGCCATTATTGGTGATGTACTTTGCCTTTACTTTTGTGTTACACAGATGGTGTGAAAAGCACAACACATTTAAGCACATCATGGTTTGGGGACATCGTCACTGGTTGTGCTAGTCTTGCCTGCATCAGTGCTCAGACCTGGTCTATCTGATCCTGCTGGCCACGGTATACAGTCTCTGGATCAGAAGGAGGCCGCAACCTGAACTCTGAATCACAGAAATTGCCGTCCCCGTCAACATTGTGCAGACTTTCCCAGACAACCTTCTCTTCTGTCAGGAAACCTTGGTCTGTAACCAGAAGGTACAGCTGGCCCTAGGAAACAACACACAGACACACACACACACCTTATCAGTGTATACAGACATGCCATTAGTGCACTGCGTATTTGTTATTACCGTGGTGATGCTGTTTCTACAGCAGCATAATTTCCGGCATTGACTGGTATTGTTTTTACATTGCAAATGTGGAGCAGATCATGACAGTAATTACCACAAAGATGGTTAAGAACTGTCAGTGGTTATTTCTCAGATTTTGTCGATGTGATAGTGCTGAAGATCAAAGAACATGGTCTCGGTTCAAGATTTCATCGGCTTTGATGGGTGTGGAGGAATAGGTGAAACACTGGACTTTCACCCATGTCCTCTGTGGAACCAAACATTTTTATCATTATTTTCATTCTGTAAATTATTATTAGTAGTAGTAAAAACCAATGCCACAATATTGTTTGGTCTGTTAGTAATGTTGACAAACTGATATACTTAATCACATTGAGAAAAGTAAATAAACTGCGGTGGTAGATCTTGTTTAAATAATTAAATAGAAGATAAATATGCGACTGATTAGAAAATTTTTATTGGTCCCCTGCAATGCTCAGGTCCTGCTCTACTGTATAAATGTCATTTTAGGCCATGGGTAAGTGGTTGCCAGGCAACATGACAGTGTAATAATACAGCAAATTTCATAATTTTCAAGTTTTCCTGCTATACCTTAGGTGCTACTGTTGTGAAATTAAAATGCTATGCTGCTTTTATAAGGTGGTGCCTCCATAATGCAGAGGTTAACACTTTTTCTTGGCAAACAAAAGGTTGCTGTTTCGATATCAACCGGAAGCACTCAGCCAAATCAAAATCTAAATGGCTAGGTGGTTGCTAGGCAACATGATGACATAATGTGATGTAGATAAGAACCATCAGAGGCCTAAGATGTACGTGTGTGCCACGATGGTAGCTGAAGATCAAGTGGGAGGAACTTGTGGGCAGACAAAGCTATAGTAAGATTATTATTATCATCATCATCATCATCATCATTAGTATTATTAGGTTAGGTTGTTAAGTTCAGGAAATTTTGATGATTCAATAAAAATAAACTCTCTGACAATATTAACCATGTTGGACAAAAAGTGCTTAAGTATTTATCTGATTTTTCTATCCTGGTCCCCATATTAAAAAGACTTCCCTGAAGCAGAATTATTTATGATGCTGCAGGAATAACACCAACACACCAGTGTTCAGATTAAATCACATGCTAGTCCATACGCATGATGTCTTCACAGGTATAGGGCAGTTTACCACATATATGTTCATGTAAAAGTCTGCATCGGAGTGATTACAAGTGAACACGGGCTGTTATTATGCTTTGTCTGATGGTTGTTGGACACACGCACACTGCTTTGCTTATATTGGCAACAAGTGTACTATTCAAAATAAAAGTACACAGACTCACTTCCCGTTAAGTGGATAACAGGAAAGGTTAGCCCCTGCTGGCAATATATGGCCAGCCAGCTTTGGACAGGGGTTGATACAGATGTGATGCAGACACCTCTGTACTGAATGGGACTTCTTACGGGGTCGCTGTGATTGTGATGTCTAATACTGTATATGCATAAATAGACAGCTTTATTCAGATAGAAAAATATATTATAGTATAGCTTTATAATAAGCAACTACACAAGAAAGGGAATATATAGCACTTAAAGGACTCTGTATATAAAATGACTATTGATCAGAGATGGTTAAGCAGTTAAGCTACTTTTTTTGGAAACAGCCAATCGAGAAGTATTTAATGAAAGCAAATTTGTTAACACATCAGTAGGCAGTGATAAATACACAGCCCTCCCCTCTTTATATAGCCCCTCCCACTAGATGACCTGCTCTCCCAAGTGAACATCCTCTGCCCAACAACTATCCTTCGATCTTTAAAAAAAAAAACACACCTGTAACAGGCCCATGTCTCCTCCTGACCCATTTAAGTTTTTGCAATTTCAACGGTTAACTTCTCACATGCATCTTAATGTAACTTGTGCAAATAATGTCCACAGCCAGAGCAAACGTGTGGTCAGCACTTTCTTTGTAGTGTTTTACCTTGTATTTGATCATGGTGCTGAAGTGGTTATTCCTGAAAAAGACGCAGAGCTCTCCCTCCTGTACCGTGGATGTGAGCTCACACAGGCCGTGGTAGGTCAGCTGGGTGGCTGTGCTGTTCAGAAATTGCTCTGCTACGATGCCTAAAGACAGAAAGAAAAGCATAGTTAGATCGGTAAATGATGAAATACCAACACATGGGTCTTAATTGAGTTAACTTTATTTTTATTCCTTGCAGAATATACAAGCAGGTTTAAGTGACTGGAAAACATACAGGGTTTCGGCTTTAACTTTCCTCTGAGCAATTAAAAGATAATTTATTATTTGCTTTAGGATGCTGCAAGGTTAACATTCAATTGTTAGAACTCTTTAAAACAATTTTTCTCATTAAACTGTAAGCTCACTGGATGAGTCGCCTGGACTGCAATCAGGCAATCCCAGTTCATTCATTCATGTCACTACTTGGAAAGCTTTGTGGAAATCCTACTGTAACGTCTGTCTTCACTCTTTGAGTAACTGCGACTCTCTGATGGAGCTGGCCACATTTTGATAATCACATGCAGCCTTTGTATAACAGACCAGCATTCAAAATTCAAAATCACTGCAATGCTACCACTGAGAAACACTCTACACTAGATTATGAATGAGCCACATCTTTTAAAGACTATTGTGTATGTGTGTATGTGTGTGTGTGTGTGGGAGGGGGTGGTGGTGGTGGTGGTGGGGAGTTATATTTATTGAATATTTAATTAATATTACCACAAAACTCAAATGTCTAGTTTCAGAATTTAATTTCTGGCCAACAAAATTAAATGTACCATATGGGGTCATTGACTAAGGCAGTGATGTGTTGATTTGGTAGAAACCCAGCTGACAACTACTCAGGAAGCTCAGTGTTGAATGAGCAAATATTTAGTTGAGGAGTTAGGGACAGCTGGTAGGGACGCTGCGAACCAAGGAAGTAGGTCATTTGATGAGTAGTCACATGTATGTCCTGGTTTTATTTAAACTCAGTCTGTGGCTTTCTGGAGAATGTGTTTGCACTGGGCAGTCCAGCAAGCACGTCTGATTTAATGAATGTGCAGACAAAAACATTTTCAGGTTTTTTTTGTTTTGTTTTTTAATTATTAAATCTGTTATTTTTAAAATTGTTATTTTTACTAAAATGCACAACTTCAAACGAGAAGAAATGGGAGACTAAAAGGCAGATCAGGAGAAAAGACAAAGTGCTTACCTTCTCCTGCCAGCTCGCTGTTGTCTGACTGTTTGCAGGATATTATCTTTTCAACCAGCTGGTTATAACTGCAGTTGCCCACTGCCTTCACAATGTCATGCATCTGTAAACAAAGGTAAAAACTGTGGGAAAGAGCATTCAACAAGCTATGGTGTTGTTTTATTAAAAACTACAGAATGTTTTAAAGAAAAAAAAATGAAAACAGGACCAATGTATAAATAAAATAAATTGAAACTTACTCATTAAAATCTGGGCCACTTACCCATTCATTCTTTATATAGAAAGATAACCTATAAATAACATAATCTCTCTTTCCTACCTTTAATGTTTCTCTAAAAGATGATCCAATGGGAGAGTGCAACAAGGTTATGTTTAAAAGTTTACCTAAATAATTTCAGATTGTTCTACTGTCGATATCTACAAACAAGACAATTTATTAGAACAAATAAGGAACAGAACATAATGTTTTTAAAAAAAAGAGCAGACGCCACTAAAGCCAAAAGAGAAGGTGAGCTTCTGGTACATCATTAGATTGTAATTACATGCTAAGGGAGAGGTATGGTGTGGGTTGCATTTGGAGACTGATTCCAGCACCTGGAGATACTGGAATTGGAGTTAGGAGAAATGTGGACAGGAAGCTGTTAACCACACTCATCATTTCTGGTCACGTCACATCAAAGACATTCCTGGTGAGGTATATGTGTTTTGGTGTATAGCTCACTTTTTAAGACTTGCACAGCCTGGAACCTCAAGGTCTCTCTGACAGGCTCCTAAGCTATGAAACAACTCAACCTCTCAGGTCATCTGGAGCAGAATGAATGAATATTCTTCAGGTCGCCAATGATACTGGAGAAGCCACTGAAACAACCTATCAAATCATGTTACATGTGCTCCAACATGATTTAAGACATTTTTGTTGGCAGAGTCGCTGTAACTTTATTTTGTTTTCTACTGCTTTTATTCATTTTAAATGTTTTTAAATTTATTTATCATTTTTACTGATCTGTTGTTGGTTTTAATAACCAGCTTAGTGAATTTCTACTTCTTTTATCAAATAAACTTATGGGGTTTTTGTTTGCTTTTTAAAAAAAAATAAAATTAGTGATTATCTTTTCTTAATTATTTTAGCAATTCACTTGCTCACATCCGTTTATAGATTTAGTTTTACATTATATATTATTGGGCTAGAATCTCTCTGGTAGCTTTTGCCTTGTGCAGTACACTGCGTCCACCTGGAATCTGTTGACTCAATAACCACAGCATTGACATTAGAACACACTTTTAATGGTCGCCATCAGCCAGAACAACAACTAGCATTCGCCGCGCACTACCAACCCCACCCCCAGACTCATGCGCAGTAGGATACATACAACATAACAATCTCCCCTCTTTCTTTAAAGAATATAGAACAAATTAAAACAACATTTTAACATTGTTTATTTGAACTTGATCTTTAAATTGCCACTCCCCTTCACTAAGGGCTTTCAACAGTCCAAGTGCTGATGCTCCCACTTTTGTTAAGCAGTTAGCAAGCTGCTCTTTGATAGATGTCCATATGATTTTCTGAATTGTCCCTGAGTCCATAAGTTCTTTGATGCCACTGATCTCAAGTCGAAGTCTCTTTTCAATTACAGATTTTGTAGACTTTACAGCATCAATGAGGGAGTGGTTGTCCGTTACACAGATGATGTGCAAGATGTGTGTGCCATCACCAACCATGAGCTCTGAATAGAGTGTAGCTAAGAAGACAGCACTATCAATCCCATCTGCAAGTGCTAAAGTCTCTCCAGCCAACGTGCTTCGTACCACTCTCTTGATCCGTTTTGACTGCCAGCATATAGGCGAAAATTTTCCATCTTCTCCCATCAGCATGATGAAATGTCCACCTTGAGTCCCTCCATCTGAGAGATTTCCCATTGAGGAATCACTGAACACTACTAACTTGTGGTTTTTGTTGTCTCCCAAGTATTGAAACCTCAGGGTAACTTCTTCGGATTGCAGTTTTCTGACCAGTTTGTTTGCACAGTGCAATGTTTGAATTGTAGCATGTTTTGTATGTGACGCCAAGATGGATATGTCACACATGATGTCAGGTCTGCTCTGTCTTGCTACCCACAGTATCTGTCCAATCTTGGATTTTAACATATCCATCTCTGTGTCTGTTAAAGGAGCCTCCCGCTGTAGTGCTCTGGTGGAATCCATAAGAATGGGCTGTAGGTTTTTTTTATGTATGCACGCTGTTGTACTTTTATTTCATTCTGCAGAGAATGAACCTCCATCCCAATGTATCACTATCTCTTTGGGTCTTTTCATGGTGATAATACTTCCTGCACTGAACCTTGTAAAATGGTCAATGGCATGTAGATACCACAGTCCTGGCTCAAGCTCATGCAGGTCCACAACTACGGTTTCATTATATGTTGATGCCATGGGTAAACCCACTGCAGTTTTGTGTTTCGGTTTACTGTATCGAATGCATATTTCACAGTTTTCTCCTTTTCTTCTTTTAAAAACACTGAGTCCAGTTTGTTCAAAAGAACGGTCATTCCCGTATCGGCGTTGAGGTCTTGTGCTGCGATTTCCAGCGCGCTTTCCGTCGCTCTTCCTGATAGCGACAAGGTAACTGCTAGAGCCTGCATCTTTTTGTCCAAGTCTGTAACGAGTCTCCAGATTTCAATTTGATTTTTCCAACTTTCGTATGACGTCTTCTCATCGAACGATGGAGGAACTTTGTAATTCCCAGCAGCGGCCATCCTCTGCTACCAATATTAACTCAATAACCACATCATTGAAGTTAGAACGAACTTTTAATGGTCGCCATCAGCCAGAGCAACAACTAGCATTCGCTGCGCACTACCAACCCCACCCCCAGACTCATGCGCAGTAGGATACATACAACATAAAATCATGTCCTATAAGTCTTCCATTATGATATTCCCACACATTTAATAAAACCACCACAACAAAATTTATGGAAGTTAAAGTATGGGAACTGCTGAATTTAGATTAAATTCACCTGAAGGACAAAAATCTCAGCTTTATAAAACATTGGAACTCTGTAACGGTCTTATAAATGCAACAAGGTTATTAAATCTATGCCTCTTTCAAGTTATTCACATACAGCTTTTTCACACACACTTTTTTTGTTCAATTATTTATTATTTCCTCCCTTCCTTTTGAGGGGTTAATTATTGCGATGATCTTGTTTTGTAATATTAATTTTTAATGTACCATATCGAGGATGTCAAGGCAGATGGTATGTGAATAAAGAAAAACATGACACGTCAAAATGTGAAATTGCTTTCATATTTTGCTCCAGTGTATGAAAAGTTAAAATAAAGCACACATTAAAAAAAAAAAAAAAAACAAACAGAGGTGGTAGAAAGAAAATATATTGCAAAATTTTATGCCTGAATGTGTATTAGGCATAAATCAAATTATCATCTGAGTGTACACTCACCACTTTATTAGATACACCTGTTCAACTGCTCATTAACACAAATATCTAATTAGCTAATAACATGGCAGCACATCAGTGTATTGAGGCATGTAGACATGACCAAGATGACTTGCTGAAGTTCAAACTAAGCATTAACTGAAGCTACAGTTTGCCTGAACTCACCCCAAAACTGGACAACAGATGATTGGGAAAATGTTGCCTGCAGATGACAAATCTGCAGCAACTGTGTGATTACAGTTGTGTTCAAAATAATAGCAGTCCAACATGACTGACCAGATCAATCAATCTTTTTGGCAGAAATCACATTACTACATGGCAAATAATTTATCAGTAGTTGTAGTGGAGTCATAGAAAAACAACAGACCTAACATTCATGAAATGCATGCTCCTAAGTCTGTGTAATTGAATAATTAATTGAAAGGGGTGCATTCAAAATAATAGCAATGTAGAGTCATTCATTCTGTGAAAAAACAGGTGTCAATCAGGTGGCCCTTATTTAAGGATGAAGCCAACACATGTTGTACATGCATTTCTCTTTGAAAACCTGAGAAAAATGGGCCGTTCCAGACATTATTCAAAAGAAGAGCGTACTTTGATTAAAATGTTGATTGGGGAGGGGAAAACGTACAAAGAATTGCAGAAAATGATAGGCTGCTCGGCTAAAATGATCTCCAGTGCTCTAAAATGGAAAGCAAAGCCGAAAGCATGGACAAAAAGGGAAGACTACCATTCAAATGGATCGAAGAATAGCCAGAATGGCAAAGACTCAGCCAATGAGCTCCAGGGTGATCAGAGACAGTCTGATGTTAACTGTGAGTACTGTGACAATTAGAAGATGCCTGTGTGAAGCTAATCCATTTGAAATGGAGAAACATTTTGTGGACTGATGAAAGTAAGATTGTTCTTTTGATTTTGATTGTTCTTGAACTGGGTGTTTCAACAAGACAACGACCCCAAACACACCACTAAGCGAGTAGCATCTTGGTTCCAGACCAACAAAATTAAAGTTATGGAGTCGCCAGCCCAATTCCCGGACCTTAACCCGATATAAAACTTGTGGGGTGACATCAAAAATGTTGTTATTGAGGCAAAACCAAGAAATGCAGAGGAATTGTGGAGAGTTGTCAAATCATCCTGGGCTGGAATTCCTATTCACAGGTGCCAGAAGTTGGTTGACTCCATGCAACACAGATGTGAAGCAGTTCTCAGAAACAGCGGTTATACAACTAAATATTAGTTTAGTGATTCACAGGAATGCTAAAGATTTTTCAGTTCATACAGTAAATATTTGAGTTTATAAAGAAAAATGCAGACACTGCTATTTTTTTGTACAGCCCAACATTAATTTTTCTACATTTTTTGATTTAGAATATAATGTGGAGTGTTCCCAGTGCCTCGAAATAATAACTATTATAAGGATTCTGAGCTTTACTTGTGTTTTTGCTATTATTTTGAACACAACTGTATATTACATCAATATGGACCAAAGTCTCTGAGGAATTTTTCTAGCACCTTTGTTTCTTTGTAATAAGTTAGAATGAAACTATTTTATTGGACTAAAACTAAAAAGTGAATTCAACCAACAATGTAGATGTGGGGAGAAAAAAAAAACTGAATACTACTAACTGAATTTTTTAATATTCATATCATGTTGAGGATAAAAAGTAGGAGAATAAAACAGGCTGATTTCCATGGAGGTAAAGAGAAAAAGAGAAGATCCATCATCTCACCTGGGGGTCAACCAGCCAGCCGTGGTAAAGAGGGATGTCCAGCAGATCAAATACAATGCATTCTGGGGTGTACTCAAAGACTCGCACCCCGGTGAACTTCACGTTCACATCCAGACCTGTCTGCAGCTTGTGCAACACTGCCATGGCATCACTCATGTTCTAGAAAACAAAAAATACAGCACAGCAGAGTGAGCCACAGATATGAATAAAATTGAATTGAACTGAAACAAAATTTAATTACCTATAACAGAAGACATATTTGTGTGTATATTTTAACCATGTTACAGCGCCATGGCCTCTGTCCCCTCCGGCTGTTTTGCTGCTTTTATCTGCAACAGTATTCCTTTATGTTTGCACTGCCAGCATTGCTGGGGCCCTCGTAGATCAATTTCTATACTTTTAAAAGAAACCATTAGCTGCCATTTATGCTAGTAAAAAAAACCTGCTTTCCACACACTCAAGCCTTCATATATTTTTATCACAGTGAAAGTTATTTAACTGTAACTGTGCTGTTATCATATTTACTGGTCTTTTTAGTTTTTGCTCAGTCAGTCAACTGAAAACCAGTCTAATAAATACAAGTCTCTACCAGGAAACCATCTGATATTAAATTTCTCTGTAAGCTTTAAGAATGAGCTTCATAAGACAGGACATTTCCCCCTTATAATATTAACAAGGAGTGGACAGGAACACTACACAGTATAATGCAATCCGATATCCCTGCAATTATTTCACACTGTAACAAACCAAACACAGTTCATCCCTCGCTTTAGACTCAATAATATTATGTTTATTTTTTCTTTTAAAAATTCAAGTAAAATGGACTTTTACTTTTTGTTTGTTTGCAGCAGTTGGTTTGATCAACTTTAAATGTCTCTTCCTCCCTCGATGTGTCATGTCTTTATGACCAGATGATGTGAGATGACTCACTGTAGCCAAAAGATGCACTGACGTCACTTTTTTGCATGATACCACCCCCCTGCCGCTATCACACTGTGGGAAAACAAACCCACTGTGGCTGCTGTGTACTGACTGAGCTGTGATACCAGGAGGGGGGAAAAAATCCCAACAAACAAACAAAAATCCTAAAAAAATTGAAAACCAGAATCAATCATGTTTTATGCCGTGTACTCAACAGTGGTCGCTAGGCATAACACAGAAATAAAGAGAGAAATGGAGGTTCCTGATTTGTATATGGTGTGGTAAATGGGCTCTTACTGAGCACTCAAGAGTACTTTTATACTACAAAAAAAAAAAAGCTTAAAGTGCATTGCAGTCTATGCACTTTAAGCTTCATCTCTCTCTCTCTCTCTCTCTCACACACGCTCACACACACACACACACACACACACACACAAATGGATGCTTCAAATTTGGGGTTTAGTATCTTGTCCGAGGATCTTCAATATGCAGACTGGAGGATCTGGCAATCAAACCACCAATCCTCTGATGAGCAGACCACCTGCTCTACCTGCAGGTAGGTTTATGGTTTTAGTCTACAAAACTTTAACCCTCAAATCTAGAGCACAAACTGGCATTCTGGGTATAACTTAGTTAAATTCAGGAAAACTTCGATCACAGACCCTATTGGTCAAATAGTACAACTAGGAGTTGTCAGCCTAAGTTTGCGAATAGCTTTCCATGTTACTGTGCATTTCATCTTGATACCTGTGAGCTCCATTTGTTTATGTAACACAGAGCCTTAGAAAGTATGAATGCGCTTTATTTTGCTTAAGTTTTCTCTCACCTGTCCACAAGAACTTCTCAATGTGTTCTTTCTAAAATGTTCTTAAAATCAAATTAAAATTCTCAATAGCTTTATAACATGTTTTATGCATGTCACTGCACAGTGGCAGATACCTCACACTTCTGTGCGTGTCTGTGTGTGTGTGCGTGCGCATTTTGGGGGGGGTAAATAAAAGGACCTCAGATTTCACAGTAGTTCCATTCTAAAGCACAAACACACCCACACTTCGAATATAAACCTGCAGGAAGGTCCTGGATTTCGTGTGAGTGCAACCTAAGTGCACCCTTCGCAGACAGAGAGCAGCAGAGAAGCCTGTAGTCAGCCAGTAACCTGGTTGCCATGTTTTCATGGAGGGCTGCGTTCAAACCCTGCTCACTGTTCTTGCTCAGGGACTACACAATCACTACACAGAGGCTGCAACCAAGATACCTCCTAATGAGCAAAATAAGACGAAAATAAAGCCTTACAGGCAGAGAGCGGGGTCACTGCAGCGGAAAAACACTTAGCTAAAGGGTCATATGAAAAAGAGTACTTTTGCATGAGATCTACACTGTTTTAGTAACATCCTAAATATTAGAGCTTGACTTTAGCGTAAAATTACTACTGGAAACTTGCAGGTTTTAATTTGTGTTTTAATTAAAGGCAATCCAACAGTACTGAGAAAACATTGTTTTTTATACTGATAAGAAAACCTGTGACTATAGAGGAATTAGTCTCTGCCTCTGTGTGTGCGTCTGTATTCTGCTTTTGATGACAACTGCTCATCCTCTTTACTTCACACTTAGCAGGTGTATGGCTGAAGACCCAAGGAAGCGCAGTGGTGGCTGTGAACTTGGCTGGATACGCTGCCTGAATATTTGTAGTTAAAACTTGTTTTCTGTTGTGCTTTCGCAACAGCGTGTTTTTAATAACAACATCTTCTGGAGGCAGCTCCCTCTAAAGCTCAACATATATGCAGACATTTTAACATCTATTGTGAAGTTGTTTAGGAGGCCATCTTTAGTAACTATCAGCTGTTCCACAATCTCTCTCTCTCTCTCGCGCACACACACACACATGGAAAACGGCAATGAAGGAACATCAATATTCACTTCATAAATGATCCTCATCCATGTGCTGTAGATACAGAAAAAAAAGACTATAAAGATAACACAAAGCCATATTTTAAGTATATATTAAAAAAAATGTAGGTTAGAAATATCGGCACACTTTTCTTTGTCACAGTTTTTAAGAAACTAGGATTTAAATAGACAAGTCTCCTGTTGTATTTCTCATTTGCTGTGTTTTGACTGGTGGCTTTTCTTTCTTTTTATCTCTGTAGAGAAAAGAAGTCTTTAAAGTGTCCTAAAATACATTAATAATATTAACAGAAAATCCTTTTCTATGTATCCAGTATGAGTGACATGCTTCCTTTATCTGTATGAGAGGATTTCATTAGAAAGCCAGCCTTTTTACTTTGCTGTATGAATATTAGAGGAAATGCTCTACATACATAACTGCAGCACACACCTGAGGACCCAATGAAAGAGACTAATTCCTGCACTCAGCCTCAGAGCAATGTTTCCCAGCTGGCACTAAACCTCTCCTGCCATTTAACTCTGAGATCAAGATAAGCCTTGCAGCTGAGCCCTACAACTCTATTATGAGTTTATAGTCATATAAACTCTTTCATAGTGCTATGGGAAGATAAAAAAAAAAAAATCCACAAACCAAAACCAATTACCACCACTACACATACCAGCAAGATAAATATGAGTGTAAAAAGTGCAGATTTATTTGCCCTTTTCTGATTTGAAAGGCTCATTTTAAATGATTAAACCTTATTTATGATTATCAGTTGTATTCTACTATAATGATGCCTTCATATTTTTAATCAGTTAAAAATTTCTGTTGTCCAAAATAATTTCAAGCAACTCTTGAAAAAATGCTTCCCAATGAGGAATGTGAGTTTAGCCCCATTAAACTGCTCATACAGGAACACAGTTCAGTGCACTACAAATCAGTTTTATTTTTTTGGACATGACTTTGGACACATTTTCCATAAATTAGTAAAACACAGTATTACTATTATTAATCATAATGATTAGTATGAATTAGTTTGTTTTGGCTCATTTGTCAAAGAACCACAAATGCAATTCTGTGATACACTGCCTCCCAATATGCATCTGCATACAAGTGCAATAGCTCGAAATGTCATTTTATATAAAGCGCTGTTTGTGTGGCATCAGTTTACACTAGCGATACTATGGTGTCCGATGAGTGCTGGGCTATTCCAGCTTTGACCCTTTGGTGCACAGAGCTGAGGTGAAAAGCCCACAGCTGGCTCATTTGAGTGTGTGGATTAGGATGCTTATAAGCAGCAGTGATGGGAGGATTAGCAGGGCTGTGTAATGGACCACATCTCATCACCTCACTTTAGGGCAGAGGGCTGCAGATGAGTGCTCATGGATCAGATGATTAGCACTGCATTGCACACATTCATCCAGTCCTGTTGTGTTACACTTCCACAGCATAACATTAGCATAGTACTCTTCTGGGGCCTTTCAGTGTTTTTACTCAACCTCAGCGTAGGCGTCCAAGGGAAGGCCTCTCTGCTTCTCTCTTTGAGCACGTGAGGGACTTTGTTCCCAAAAGGATTTCTTCTCTTTAGACGAAGGTCCCAATTAATAACAACACATGTAGTCATTCCCACTTTACAACATAAGAAATCACTGCGATACCAGTCATGCAGAAAAAATATTTATGTAAAAGAAATGTGCTTTAGTTCTAGATTCGAAGGAACATAAAATCTACTGCCAACCAATACAGCTGAGCACCAGGTTTTGGTAGAAATATACATTTTATGTCACTGTGAGGTGAACAGAGATGTGCAACTGTTAGATATTTGTCTTGTTTGCAGGCTTATGCATATTTTATGGGTCTGCCTGCAGTCAACTGTGTAGATATACACAGAAGATAAATTTCTATACATATACACAACAGATCTCTAAACCTAAAAAACATCAATCGATGAATGGAGGCCAGCAGAACCGTTACATAATGCCATGACCCATTAGTGTGAGCTGTAAATAATTAACGGTTTACGAGACTGTAACGTCACACAATGTGGGTCATACTTTTTGTGCTGGCTCACATCTGCATCTGTGGATGCTCAATATTTTGGTCATCAAGCCAAACAGATTTGTCTAAAGTTGGTTATCCTCTATTTAATGACAGTACATGGGCAGAATCTCTCACTCCAATACAGGAGAACCACAAACCAGAGCCTAAAAAAAAATTAATATATACAGTGGGTACGGAAAGTATTCAGACCCTTTTAAAATGTTCACTCTTTGTTTCATTGCAGCCATTTGCTAAAATCAAAAAAGTTTATTTTATTTCTCATTAATGTATACTCAGTACCCCATCTTGACAGAAAAAAAACAAGCAAAAATGTAGAAATTTTTGCAAATTTATTAAAAAAGAAAAACTGAAATATCACATGGTCATAAGCATTCAAACCCTTTGCTCCGTATTGAGTAGAAGCACCCTTTTAAGCTAGTACAGCCATGAGTCTTCTTGTGAATGATGCAACAAGTTTTTCACACCTGGATTTGGGGATCCTCTGCTGTTCTTCCTTGCAGATCCTCTCCAGTTCCATCAGATTGGATGGTGAATGTTGGTGGACAGCCATTTTCAGGTCTCTGCAGAGATGCTCAGTTGGGTTTAGGTCAGGGCTCTGGCTGGGCCAGTCACAAATGGTCACAGAATTGTTCTGAAGCCACTCCTTTGTTATTTTAGCTGTATGCTGAGGGTCATTGTCTTGTTGGAAGGTGAACCTTCGGCCCAGTCTGAGGTCCTGAGCACTTTGGAAGAGGTTTTCTTCCAGGATATCTCTGTGCTTGGCCACATTGATCTTTCCTTCAATTACAACCAGTCGTCCTGTCCCTGCAGCTGAAAAACACCCCCATAGCATGATGCTGCCACCACCATGTTCCACTGTTGGGATTGTATTGGGCAGGTGATGAGCAGTGCCTGGTTTTCTCCACACATACAACTTAGAATTAACACCAAAAAGTTCAATCTTCATCTCATCAGACCAGAGAATCTTATTTCTCATAGTCTGGGAGTCCTTCATGTGTTTTTTGGCAAACTCTATGCCAGCTTTCATGTGTCTTGCACTGAGGAGAGGTTTCCATCAGGCCACTCTGCCATACAGCCCCGACTGGTGGAGGGCTGCAGTGATAGTTGACTTTGTGGAACTTTCTCCCATCTCCCTGCTGCATCTCTGGAGCTCAGCCACAGTGATCTTTGGCTTCTTCTTTACCTCTCTCACCAAGGCTCTTCTCCCACGATTGCTCAGTTTGGCTGGACGGCCAAGTCTAGGAAGAGTTCTGGTCATCCCAAACTTCTTCCATTTAAGGATTATGGAGGCCACTGTGCTCTTAGGAACCTTGAGTGCTGCAGAAATTCATCTGCAGCCTTGGCCAGATCTGTGCTTTGTCACAGTTCTGTCTCTGAGCTCCTTGGGCAGTTCCTTCGACCTCATGATTCTCATTTGCTCTGACATGCACTGTGAGCTGTGAGGTCTTATATAGACAGGTGTGTGTCTTTCCTAATCAAGTCCAATCAGTTTAATTAAACACAGCTGGACTCCAATGAAGGAGTAGAACCATCTCAAGGAGGATCAGAAGAAATGGACAGCATGGGAGTTAAATATGAGTGTCACAGCAAAGGGTCTGAATACTTATGACCATGTGATATTTCAGCTTTTCTTTTTTTAATAAATTTGCAAATATTTCTACATTTCTGTTTTTTTCTGTCAAGATGGGGTGCTGAGTGTACATTAATGAGAAATAAAATGAACTTTTTTGATTTTAGCAAATGGCTGCAATGAAACAAAGAATGAAAAATTTAAAGGGGTCTGAATACTTTCCGTACCCACTGTATGTGTGTGTTTATATACACTGCTCAAAAAAATAAAGGGAACACTCAAATAACACATCCTAGATCTGAATGAATGAAATATTCTCATTGAATACTTTGTTCTCTACAAAGTTGAATGTGTTGACAACAAAAAAAAATCACACAAAAATCATCAATGGAAATCAAATTTATCAACCAATGGAGGCCTGGATTTGGAGTCACACACAAAATTAAAGTGGAAAAACACACTACAGGCTGATCCAACTTTGATGTAATGTCCTTAAAACAAGTCAAAATGAGGCTCAGTATTGTGTGTGGCCTCCACGTGCCTGTATGACCTCCCTACAATGCCTGGACATGCTCCTGATGAGGTGGCGGATGGTCTCCTGAGGGATCTCCTCCCAGACCTGGACTAAAGCATCCGCCAACTCCTGGACAGTCTGTGGTGCAACGTGACATTGGTGGATGGAGCGAGACATGATGTCCCAGATGTGCTCAATCGGATTCAGGTCTGGGGAACGGGCGGGCCAGTTCATAGCTTCAGTGCCTTCATCTTGCAGGAATTGCTGACACACTCCAGCCACATGAGGTCTAGCATTGTCCTGCATTAGGAGGAACCCAGGGCCAACCGCACCAGCATATGGTCTCACAAGGGGTCTGAGGATCTCATCTCGGTACCTAATGGCAGTCATGCTACCTCTGGCGAGCACATGGAGGGCTGTGCGGCCCTCCAAAGAAATGCCACCCCACACCATTACTGACCCACTGCCAAACCGGTCATGCTGAAGGATGTTGCAGGCAGCAGATCGCTCTCCACAATGTCTCCAGACTCTGTCACCTCTGTCACATGTGCTCAGTGTGAACCTGCTTTCATCTGTGAAG
>JAMQGT020013759.1:0-37500 GCA_024447675.2 Pterophyllum scalare | reverse complement strand
ATATATATATACATATATATATATATATATATATACATATATATATATATATATATATATATATATATATATATATATATACCAGTTTCTTAATGACAGCGCCAAAAGTTTCTTAGACATACAATTTTACAATGACGCTATTGTAATGGTTTACATTAAATTGTGCAAACCCATTCAAGATGCAGTGCCCTGATTTGCAAACCATTCAACCCAGAGATTTTATTAAAAGCACAGAAGTATATGCCTATTTTGAATTTGATGCCAACAACACATTTCAGAAAAGATGGGACAGGGGCATGTTTACCACTGTGTTTCATCATTTCATCTTTGAACAACTCTCTGTAACCGTTTGGCGATGGAGGAGAACATTTGCTGTGGTTGTGAAAGAATTTTTTTCCCCCCATGCTTGCTTCATATAGGATTTCGACTGCTCAGCAATTCTGGGGCTCCGTTGTCATATTTTATATAGCGTTCATGATTTCCAAAAACATTTTTCAAATTCTGATTCAGCAGACCACAGGTCAGTTTTCATCCTTGCTTCAGTCCATCATAAATGAGCTCAGGAGCACAGAAACTGGCTGTGGATCTTTCTACATTCTCTTTGTTTTTCCTTTTTCCTGCCCATGCTACAGTTTTAACTTGCATTTGTAGAAGCTTAGATGAGCTCTGTTCACAAATAATGGTTTCTTGGAAGTGATCATGTAGTGGTTTCCACAACACAACTGTGCCTGTCTTAACGCAATGCCTCCCGAGGGCCCAAAGATCACGTCCATTCAATCTTGTTTTTTTTTTACTGTCCTGTGTACAAGATTACTGCGGAATCATTTAATAATATTAAATGTCCAAATTCTCTGCAATTTTAGCTTGAGTAATGTTATGAAATTGTTAAAGTATTTGACCAGTAAAGGGTCTGTCTTCCACACAGTGATGAGCATCCCTCCAGCTTTACTTTAAAAGACTCTACATCAAGTTATGTCACATTAGATGTAAGATCTGCCTCCTAGATTGTTTTTTTTTAAGCATTACATAATTTTTCCACTGTTTTGTGGTCCCTATCCTAAAATTTTTTGAAACATGTTGCTTGCATCAAATTCAAAATAAGTATATGAGACTGTTTTCTCAGTTATAATATTTAAAATGTGTCCTTGTAGTTGTTTCGATAAAATATAAGGTTGAAAAATCATGGCGCTCCATTTTTGTTTATCTTTTACACAACAAACCTGATAAACTGACAGCTCTGTGTACACGCTCATTTCTCATTTTTTTAATTAGAAAGATCCTACCTGGATTAAATCAGCATCTCATACCACAACCTGAACAACTGAGAGCACACCGTCTAAAATTACTAACCCCTTCAGTAATCTGCTCTCCATATGGAACTCTATGAACCTTATAAACTCACCTCATCAGTTTTGTCTTCATTAATGAAAAAGCCAGGCATAAGGCCATACACAAATTCAGAGAGTAATGCTTCTTACAGCAGATGGGATTTTACCTGCTTCACACAAAAACATATTTAAAAAACACTTGTGAACAATGATCATTACTGTGAATGACACCAAATAAGAACAGAAGACGATGCTTAAACCCAGCCCACTTCCTCCAGTGATTGTGGATGAATCGCAGTGTTGAGCTGGGTCCACTGAGTCGAAAGCAAAGCAAAACTACGCTCACTTCCTCGGCTTCTCCGAGTAAATATTTAACAATAGCTAAAGAGCAGCCGTGCATCTGCTATTTTAATCCTCCTGCACTCCTGTGACAGATGACGACTTTTAAGCTGAATTTATAAATAGAATTACTTCGGTTATGAACTCCTGGTGTCCTTTTCAAAGTCAGGGTAACTTCATTTGCATTTTATAACAATCAAATGAGCAACCAAAACGTTACTTTGCAACATATAAAGAAAGCACCATCTGATTCACATCCACAGAAACCCATTTCAGACTTGTTTCCTCTGAAATCACAGTTTCCAGCATCCCAAGAGCCCTGCCTGCTGTAGTCTCCACATACTGTGTCAACCAGCCCAACCACAAATGCAGACGGCAAACGGACACAAGGACACCCACATGCAAAACAGCTCCCAGGCCAGTATCTAGGATTAGACCACCATAATAACTATGCAACGCAAACTGTAACCACTCCCTTACTCTGCATGCTGAGGACACCACTGATTTATTTAAGAGGTTGCATTTCAGCTCAACTTAAATTTAGAAAGGTCGATCCAGAGAGCTTCTGTTAAGAAACTATGCACATTATTTTTGTCCTCTCTGAATGAGGGACAAGTGTGGCTTCAAATCATTCACAGATGTGCTGGTGCTCTGCCACGCAAGTGGAGAAGAGGCAGGGCCCCTCCCACACTCTAAGGCAGACAGTGGAGATGGGAGGAAGCAAGGGAGCTGGAGCTCCATCAAGAGCCTCTCATTGTGAGCCACACACACACACACACACACACACACACAGCCTCAGTATTAGCCGGGAGCTGAACTTAGCCAAGCGTCTCTAAGCATTTACCGCCATGTGAAACAATATAATCTGACACCACTGACCCTTTTTGTTTCCTGGGCCTTGCAAGACACATCTTATGTAACATAGAGCAATGGAAGGGGGTGAAAAAAGCTAGGCTGCATTCGTATGTAGTTTGCAATCAACTCAACCCTTATTTCCATTTTATGGAACATCTGCTGCCCTTCTCTGCCATGTCAGTGCAAATGTGCTAACTCGTTGTAGTTGCACCATGCAGCTACACTGAGCGTTTGCAAGTCATGAGAGACCGCAGCGTGTCAGTCGCTTACTGTAGTAAAAAGAAATATCAATAAAGACAAATGAGAAGAGCAGAGAGCTCGTGTTCAATGTGCACAATTATAGTTTCAACAGAGAGGATGAGAGAAAGAGAGAGAGAGAGAGAGGGTGAGAGAGAGAGAGAGAGAGAAGGAGGGGAGAGAGAGAGTGAGAGAGAGAGAAGGAGGGGGAGAGAGAGAGAGAGAGAGAGAGAGAGAGGGAGGGAGGGAGAGAGAGAGAGAAGGAGGGAGAGAGAGAGAGAGAGCGAGCGAGAGAGAGAGAACTCATCCAAAAAAGCCCTGTGCTCCTCTAGCACCATGAACAGTCAGCAGCTTACTAATATACACACATAAGCAAAAACACATGCCTGTTTAGGCATGAGTCAGGCCTTACCTGCTCATAGTTTAACCGCTGAGCTTCTGATATCTCTTTAGGTTTGGTTTCCAGGATGTAGTCACCTGAAGGGAGAGAGGGAGAAAAAGAGAGATGTTGGCAGATCTGTCGAGTCATATTGCAGAGCAATGCAATTACAACCTGGATTGGAACTCATTACAAGTAAAGATTGTAACAGATGTTTTGAACTGTTTCTAATGCTCATTGATAGGTTTTGCTCTGGTTGGCTATATCCCAATAAAAGGCTGTGCCAAAAATGTAGGATGAGTTGAGTATCAGTCATCTGTGGCGTCACCTGAATGCACCACTGACTCACCTTTACAGCAATATGGACGCTGGCAGAGGACACAGCCTGGCAGATGTCTGCCTCCTGATTTTTTTTTTTTGCCCTGATCAGCACCACAAACATGCTGTTTTTAATCATTAATTCAGCAAACCACTGTGCAAGTCTTTACTAAACAAACTGAGACTTTACACTACATCAGCTGCAGGAAGACATATGTTTCAAGACAAGCCACAAACACAACTGACCCTTAAATCTCAAGACAAAGGTTTATACTTGTAATGTTGTCTAGTTTTTCAGTGTTACTGATGAAGCACTTTGCAGACTTCGAAGGCCAATTGCAAATAGGTTCTTCCTCTTGCTGTGAATGTTTTACTGCCATCTACTCCTTACTTTTACAACTCTTGTGCAAGCGTTTTCAAAAATGTTTCACAAAGAATCATTAATTTATCAGGAACTGGCAAGAGTATTGTGCTGCACTGTCAACATATTTTCCCCTGAGAACTGCTCAGAGGAATGCCACGGACCTCTTGTCATCAACATCCACATTAAGTGAAAACAGCCATGCATTTAGGATAAAAACTGCTTTCATATGCATCTTGGAATGAGTGGAATACATCCAGTGAAAAGCCTCTTAAGCTTTCTTTCGTGTGATTAGTGCTTTATAATTGTAATGACACAGTGGTTTCTTTGTGTGTATGCTGTGGGAAATAACTGCCCAATTCTGAACTTGGCTTTCAAAGCAAAAAAATATATAAGGGCCAGTAAAGGGCCTGTTACCTTCTTCGACCTTTTATCAGAACTTATTTTGTATGTCAAATGTATGCTTTACAAACAAACTGTAAATGCAAACTGATGCATTACTTAGACTTGTTATAACACTGCTGCTGTCTACTGCAACTGTAAAACACAAACTTTCCTTTCACAAAATGTTTGATCAGACAGAAGCTTAAAAGTCACCTCTGCCTTAATTTCTGAACTGACAGCCTTGATAAAGATTTTAGTGAAAGTCAAGTTTTTTTTTCTTCCCAGCAGGGGGCCTGCCAGCTGAATGCTTTTTACTACAGGAGGTCTACAACTGGGAAAATCCCTCACTGCCAGCCTGTTGACTCACTGATCCCTGATCCTCACTTAATATCTGTATCCATCTGCCTTTAACTGTTTGGATCTCTGGCATGCTACACTGCTCACTGATGAACTGCTGATAGGCATCCGCCAGCCCTTTTAAAACAAAACTTCTGAGCTTGGTGTTTGTGCGTTATGACAAAGCGGTTATCCAGAAGTTCCTGAATGCTACATAAGACTGACTGTGTGTGCTGCAATTACATGCAAGCACAAGGTACCACACAAGCCAGGCATTTTAAATGCACATAGTGATCACGCTGCACAAATCTGCCACTGCCTTTCAGGGTGATCAACAGAGACGAGGTATGTCAGCCAACAGATACACACAAGTAATCTTAGAGGCAAATCTATTGTAAAATAATTTGTGCTATGCTGTTTATGTGGATCATTTTACACTAGACGGGTGACATGAGTGTGGATCGGCGACTCCACCTCTGAAGACCCTAAATGTGACACTTTATTTTGATATTTTGAAGTTTAATTTTAGTTATGAATGACAGGACACAGCCAGAAAGAAGAGACAGCTCCTGTTTCCTTTGCAGCAGAAGAAGACAGGCTGATGGGGAATTCCCCTGAGCTGCTCTCTTCCTCTGTTGACCCTGGAATATATCTGACCTTTAAGTATGTGACTGCCTATTAGAGAGAGGACATGAAACACAAGAATGTTTATGAAGACACTGAAACTCAGTGGCTTTGTGGGCTTCTATGTTTACAAGTGTATGGCCTCATGGGCCACACTTCAAATACAGGTTAGTGTGATGCAGTATGTGCAGCCCAGCATACTGCTACTGTATTAAGCTGCTTTGTGAACTTATTTCTGACCAGCCTAGAACTACATATGCAAAAGTAATTGAGGTATGGACTACAAAAACTCACCGAGATACTCCATTAGTTGCTCAGCAGTTATAATTTCCATCATTGGCGGCATCTTAACCTGCAACACAGACATATACACAGCCATGGTTTGTTAATCATTTTAAAAGCAAAATACTGCAACACACCACAACACAGCAGTACAAATATGTACAGATTTGCACATCATATCCTTTCTAAGTACTTGTGTAGACAATGGCTTAAACATGTCTTGACTGAAATTAATGTAGAAGGATGACTTGTATAGTTGTGTTAGCAAGTAAAGTCTTAGTACACATTTTCTTCATAAAGGCATGAAATAGATGCTGACATGAGCTCAGAGATGAATTATGAAATACGTCTAATTGTATCAGTTTAGAATCAAGTTTCTATTGACCCGTAGTCATCTCCAAGCCTTTACCTTCCATGCAAGCAGAAGGACATTCATAATGGCCAGTAATGGACAGGGGCCGTTCTCGTTCTGCGTGATGATCGGCGTATTCTCCTCCCTCCATTTGATCCACTTAATGTGGTATATGGACTGGCCCGGCGGCCCGGTCCTTAGCACATGAACTCTTTGTGCCCTCGGCCCCGTACTCGTTCTGCAGGGCCAAGGCCAGTCCTCTGTCCTCCAGCCCCTCACTATTCAGGTCGGAACTGGGGCAGGAGTTGAGGTTGGAGAAGGACTCGAGCGAATCTAAGCTTCGAGACTCTCCAGCGAGGCTGTGATCGGGGTCACTCCCACTCGGCAAGCCCTCCGATAAGGCATTATCAGCGGACAGCCCCGACTTGACATTTTCTGTGTTTGCATTGTCCGGGCACAGATTAGTCGGTTTGGCAAGTTTTGTCGGTTCACTTTCTCCGCTAGCGGAAACATCAGCCCGCACATCTGCGCCCTCTTTAGCGGAAAGTGAGGACGAGCCGTCGTTTTTGTTGTTTACTAACTTTGAGGCACCACCCTGGCTGTCTTCTGCGGCCAGCACAGAGTCATGCCCCATCCCGTTACTGATCTGATCCCCGGACTCCGACCACGATCCGCTCGCCTCGGCGTCTTTCTTCTTCTCCTCCTCCTGATGCACAGAGGGGACTTCGACCACTTCTGGCACGTCAGACTTTTCGGTACTAGTACTGGAAATGACATTAACGCCAGTAGGAGCACTAACGGTTGTGGTGCTGATGTTATAACTAACGTTAACCAAACTACTGAGAGGAGCCTCACTATTCTTGCATTTGTCGGCTGTTCCTTTCACTCCAGCGACAGCAGTAACGTCGCCCATTTCTCCCGCAATCGTAGCACACAAAGAGCTCCCGTCAGTGTCTCGATGCAAGTTTGCATTTTTCTCCATTTCGGTTTACGAGCTGTCGACAGATTTTAGCTAAATTGCAGCAGTAGCTTCGGTCCCAAAGACGCCATGACAACTCTGCGAGTGACGTCATCAGAGTGAATCGCTTTCAGGCCGAACGCAGGGGGCGGCAGACAACCGACGGCCAGGCAGCGGTGCGTTTGGGTCTGCCCGGATTCCGTGAACTCTAAACCTTATCGCTCAGATTAAACCGCGTGACCCATGCGACGCGTTACTTAAACTACGTTTCTTAGCGCCATTTTATCACCGCGGTGACAAGCTTACATCTCACGCGCTAAAATATAGCTGGCCTTCATTTAATTATTGAAACAAACTAAAATGTGGAATATTTCCCACTTTGAAACATACGCTATGCACTTTTTAGACAAGACGAGAATGAGCACTTTCAGTGTATTAACAAACACTTAAAGGTATTTGCAACAGCTCCAACACTGTAGTAAGGCTGAATAGCCGGCTGGCTTTAAAAGGGTTTAAATGTTCAAGTGTTTACTTTTACGAGGACTCGTAAATTGATAAGAACCTGGCGTGGCCGTGACCGCTTTGCGTCCGAGTGCACGCGCGTTTGAATTGCGTGATCTCGCGCAGCTGGACCTCGCGTAGCTGGAGTTATTGGCTGGTTATTATACGGTGGGCGTTTTTTTTTTTTTTTTTTTTTTTTAGAGGCGGAAACAAGCTTCTATATATTTGGATATAGCGAGGTTATCAATGTCATTGAGTTTTAAAAAATCACTACAAAGCGTGTTTTATTTGTCTTGCTGAATATAAAATGTTCTGAAAGTTGATATTTGTTTTATTCATTGGTTGTTTGACAGTTTACTGTGTGTCCGCTCTTTTTTTTCCAACCCTTATTTATTATTTTGTAAAAAGAACTGAGTAACCTTTGGGTGTTTCAAGTCTCCAGACTGAAAATTCTTGAGATAGCACTCTGGCTGTGCAACAAAGGCCGTATCTAAGCGTCATTTCAGATGGGATAAATCCACGTGTAGTAACGTTTTAGAGTCACTGGGTGGCAGAAAATACTTAAAAGAGCAGATGAGGCGCATTAAGGCTTCAGCACAGATTTTACAGGCAGATCTTTCTAGCACAGCTGTTGTTTGGAACCCTCCTAGTGACAACTGTGATAAAATACTGGTAAAGTGAAATATTCAATTTTTTTAAATTAAAATGTTATCTTAGTTTTGATAAGAGATTTGGCTCTCTATACCACTGTAGAGCTATATGAACATGATTGTTGAAGTGTGCAGGTAATATATAGTATAGTATAGGGCCTCTTTAGTTAAAATGTCCCAGTTTTTTTAAAAGGGGTTTTTACTGGTCCTTTTACATGCCCATTATTATGAGTTTGACAAGTTCACAAAAAAGTAGATCTTTGTCTGAAAGTCTGCATCAAAATGTGAATTGTTTGCCATCAGTACATCAGTCACAAGAGTCACTTCTGGGGTGTGAAGCACCTAACGTGTGTGGTTGCCCGCTAGCTGAGAGGACCTCGACCACATGTTATGTCCTAAAATACACATGTCAAACCACATACTTTAATACTTGTGAAATGTTTGTTAACATAATATTATGTTAACATTACCAGTACATGTCAGTGCTTGTAATTTTTTTTGTTACGTAAATAAGATTTTTCTTCTTTTATCATCAAGAGATTAGTATAAAAAAAGGTGAAATCCTTGTCAGTCTCCCTGCCGTCTCAGTGATTTACAGATGTTGTCCCTTTTTTAATACTTTATTTACATTGTTTTCTTTGTTTATTACATGCCCATATATATTGTGTATTGTTTTCAATTCTTTTCACAGGCTGCTATATGCATATTGTCTCTTTTAGCATTACAAGCATTATCATTCTCTAACCTAATACACTTGTGTGCCTTCAAGCTCATATTCCATATTTGTCAACTTCAGTGTAAGCAGAGCTGTGCAAAAGTTTTGAGCCACATCTCATTTCTTTATATTTGCTTCCAGGGAGCCAGACTTTCTTGTAACCTTTAAAGTGGTCTTGAGCAATAGCTCTCCAGGCTTTCTGACGGTGTTTCAAAGTTTTTCTTTTTACATTGACTTCTTTTTCACTCATTTTTATTTATTCATTAATTTTTACTCCAACAAAATAAGAGGGGGTAGGCCCAAAATAACTACATACAGCAGGTGAACAGTATCTGAATGCCATATCCTTAAGAAATAGGAAAAAAATCCAGCAAAGACCTGATGAGTTGTATCTGGCCCTTCAGCTGATCCATCTATTGTTCACTGAAGCCTCATCAGAAATGGTCTCAGTGGAAGGTTAGCTGTCAAGAAACCATTCTTAAGCAAGGGAAACAGGGAGAAAATGCTGAGGTATGCCAAATTACGCAGGAACTGGACTGAGAATCAGTGGTAACAGGTCTGATGGAGTGATGAATCCAAAATTGAAAATTTTGGTTTCAATCATTTTCAGTATGTATGGAGGAAATCAGGAGAGAGGACATTGGGTGTCTACAGCCAAATTGATGGAATTATGAACACAGAAAAGCATAGTCAGATTTTGATCTATCATGCAATACCATCTGGAAAGCATCTGATTGGCAATGGCTTCATTTTTCAGCCTGAAGCAGTGTGGGAATCATCTTGACAGAGAACAGAACAAAAGGCAGCCAGCATCTAAAGAAGAGTTTTGAATGTCCTTCAAGAAGCCTGGAAAACTGTTCCTGAAGACTACTTTAGGAAATGACAAGAAAGCTGCCTAAGAGAGTTCAGGCTGTGTTGAAGAATAAAGTTGACTTTGAAGCTCATTAGATTTGTAAAAACTCTGTTTTTTCTTTGTATTTCTATTTTCTTTTGCTGATGTTTTAATAAATCAATACACCTATTTCCCATTTTTCTAGAAAAATATAAAGAAATGAGGGGCTGCTGTAGACTTTTGCACAGTACAGTAAATTGTGTACAGAGTAGCTAGAATAATTCTACTCACTGAGGTCAAACAGGTACAGAAAACAAGTGTTTCTCAGTAATTATATACATACCTGCTTGTCTAATTACAAATGAAAGTCTCTTTTACATGGTGACCCTGCTGTTACACAAAGCAATAAAGGAAACAATAAAGGAATATATGTAAGGCTAAATTAAAAAAAGAGTAGTACTGTGGAAAAAAAAATGAAAACTAAAATAAAGTCAGTATTTTGAGAAAAAAAAGCCAAAATATTACTCTTTTGAACAAGAAATAGTACTTTGAAATTTATCTCGAAATTTCCACTATGTTCTTGTGAGTAATGATAATAATAAAATGACCTTTCTAATTTTTTTTTCTCAATGTGGCCCTAATGCCACGTCGTAATTTCATGATTAATTGTAAAAAATGCAAATGTCTTATGGAATTAGTCACTTCTTCTATGAGTCCTGTTAATGATACAAACTGGTTTTGTTCTGAGCCCTGTACCGACTGTCTGAAAGCAGTTCGTTGTTTGCAGTGCAACCCGTATGTACACTTGATCTCTCTAACTTCACTATCATAAAGTAAAATCCTGAGTTGTTTAACCCGGAAATCACGAATGCAAACAGTAAACAGATCAGCGCATGCTTTCGGCCCAGGAACACACATATTTTGCTGCATAATGTTTTGCCGTGTAAAGCTAAACATCGTGTAAAGATCTTGTTTCACAGATCTTTCAACCTATGATCACAATACGATAGAAACGCACTACAGCGGGTGTGTCCATATCTCTTGGCCACATACACCGGAAGGGAGGAGTGCCTGCGTGCCTGACTGTCTCTGTTTGTGAAGAGTCTGTGACCGTGTGTAGCGCTGTTGGAGAGAGGTGGAGCTGCCGGTGTTCGTGATGAAAGCCTCGGCTAACTAGGAAGGGTGACTCTGTCTTTAAAGTGTGACAGAAAGCGAAACAAGAAGCTGTCAGCGGTATCGCTGGGTCGCTCCGCTGGTTAAGTGAGACTACGGGGCATTTCAGTATGAGATTTGTCAAACTAATTCTTCTGTTTTGCTGCCTAAACGATATTGCAGGTAAGTTTGCCGTTGACTTACAGAGAAAGTGCTCAGTGCTCGTCAGTGGAGCTAACGCTAATCGGATCATGTAGTTGTACTCCCGACTGTCTAAGTTGCTAGCTAGCTGGCTAATGTGGTCGTTGCTGTTAACTTGTGTTTATTTGTTATCAGTGGCGTATCCGGCCGAAGTTAGCAAGCCTGTATCAGTTGCCTGTCGGTTAATTAATTATGTCTGGTTGATACAGGTTAAGCACTCTTGGAAGGGGGAAGCTTGTCTTTCCATCACTTCCTGAGTGGGAAACTGTCTTTACAGCGCTACCGCCCACAAACAGAAAATTGAATGTCCATTATGTTTGTGTACCATGAATATTCACTGTCTTTAGAGTAATATCAGACGAGTTTAACAGTTTTTTAGACCCACTGGGCAGTGTGTAACAAGCAGGTTAGTTATGAAGCTCTGTGACAGGATCCGCTCCGTTTGAAAGCAGTTACCCAAAGGAAAATGCCATCATTTATCCACTGTTGACTTGAAATGATCCCAGCATGTTCTCACAAAGGGTTAAGTAACTACCAGCGTGTAGAATTATTAGAAGTTTTGCTATGACAGTATATTACAACAATCACCTTACAAAAACGTTGTCTTTACTTCAGGCATCAACATTTGTAAGACAAGCAGAGCAAACCTGCGGTGTTGTTTAACTGGTGAAAATAAAATAATTGACCCTAAAACGGTGTCTCTCCACACAGATGAAATCAAATCCTTGCTAAGGGATTATTTCCAGATTTAGTACAGTTACACCACCTGCTTCACAAAATATCAAAACAGATGTGCTTAAGCTCCCAGTTTTAGATGTGTGCACAAATGGATATGGGCAGGTACAAGTAAACAATCTAAATGCGATTAACTGCAGATACTGCACCTGTGAAGTGTTCTCTTATAATCTTTGAGAACAGTGATGTTACTGAGAGCCGGGGGCTGTCATGAAGAACCAGGACAGGAAAAACAGCTAGAAATTGATTTCTGCCTTATGGCAGTAATGAGCTGCTGTGCTGCGTTTGTATAACTGTATAATCTGGTGAGATAGCTGCTACCTTATTAGTCAGTTTTCACTTAGTAACATCCCTCAAACCTTAATAAAAAGTTCCAGTATCCTCCCGGAAAAGGCTACTACTATAGCTGAAAAATTGCTTAAGCTGTCATTGTAAATGATATATATATATATATATATATATATATATATATATATATATATATATATATATTTTGATTTTGGATTTGTTTCATTGTGATTATCTGTTAGTCTCTTTATGTGTTTAAAACCTTCATTGTACATGTCAAGATTAAGTGCAAAGTGCAGCAATATCATATTTTCATAAAACATCTATACTGGGCTGTTTTTGCTGTAGTGTAAGTGAAACTGTGACTCACGAGTGAGCAAGATTTTAGTCTCCCCTGCGTTTATCTTACAAATTTACATTCTTTGCCTGTACAGAAATGTGTTTTCAGCTTTCAGTGGGGCCAAGGCTGTGAACACAAAACTGTGGAAAAACAATTTATGTGCTTGCAAAGGATAGTAAAGGTGAAGCCAGAGGTGTCCTGATCTGAACAAGGATTCAAACAAATGGCGCTGTATGTCATTCCACAAGTAGCTCTACAACATATGTTTGATGTAAGAGAGCTCGTTGGAAGTCTTCTGCATGTTTATTTCGGAATGTCGTAAATCATGGTGTGACGCACAATACAACCTCTGCTGACTCTTTGTTTACATCCTCAGACATTTCTGAGGAAGTCTGTTTCAAGTAATGTAGGTTACGTCACTTCTGCGCAGCGGCCCTGTCACAGTCACAGCTTAACGTAGAGCTATTTCTTGAGTAATGTAGCATGAAGTTGTGGTATGGCTTCAATGCGTACAGGTTTCAACGACACCCCCCAGTACTATATGACTGTATGATACACAATGTTAAGGAGAGACATTTTAGTTGCCCTGCGCTGTAGGTCGCCTGATGTATTGTTTTAGCTAGGCTGCCAGGACCCAGCATGCATGGTAATGCGAGGCTCAGATCAGTTCTGATCCATGCTGTGACCATCTCTTTGCTTCCTGTCAGCTGTTTTCTCTGTTAAGAATTGCTCTTTCCTTTTTGAGAGTAAAACAGATTGCACTGTTGTCATGATGATGTTGCCTTTTCAGTGAAACTGACAGGCAGTTTATTTTTAGTTTTTGTTGCTGTCAGTCTAAAATAAGTGATGTAGTTCCTAAAAATCAGGGGTAGTGTTGCCAGGTCATGATTTATTGTATTCTGTTTAAAAAAAATAAATAAGGATGACTATAAGAGAAAGTGATTCAAAAGAACTGAGTTGATAAATATAGCAATAAATGCAACTTTACTACAATCTTTAGTTTGAATTATATTGAATAAGACTGAATTTCATTTCACTTGAAGTGCACAATATATAAAGTAATTTAATTTGAAACTGTTGGGAAATTGTAACGCATTAAAAATCTCAATTAAAGTCTAATTATTGTGTATGCTATGTAATAAATGCATATGCCTGCTATCAATGATATTAAATGAATTGCAATGTTTTACAACAAACTGGAGGATTCTGGATGGAGGGATATGTTTTTGACTAGCATATGGCTAACTTAAAAAAATTCAAAGCATGATCAATTAGTTTGTGTAAATTGTAACTCTGACTTATGTGGGGTTTTTTTTTTTTTTTTTGGCTCAAAGGTCCTCAAATAGTACCGGTTTGACGTTTAAACCTATTAGATCTGGTTTAACACCCCGATCCACCCATTTTTAGTATTAAATGGTGGTTCAGCCAACATTATAGCTGGTTTGAATTCTTTGTTGTCACTGAGAGTAAGAAGGACTTGTTTTAACTTATAAACAGAGTAGCTGCCTGCTTTTTTAGATTCTTTGGATGCTTGTAATATTCAAGATGTTGTATTTACACACAGCACCATAACACTGCTTACTCAGATGCCTCTGTATGGGAATGAAGATCTGCTTATAAACTTTAGTATGTAAAACAACATTGCATCATGTTTATAATGTTAATGTTTATAATTACACTTTTTGTATTTGCTTCGCAACAACCTTTGTGTGCGTGCGTTAATTGCAGTAAGATGGTAAATGTTTATTAGAGTTGCAGTTCACTCAGGTACCAAAAACCGGCCTATAATGTTAACATGCTCTTACAACTGGCTTAAAACTATAACCCTGATAATTAGCAGGACACTGGTTCACAGATAAAATTATTAACTGTCAGTTACACTAGTTTGTTTTTATTTGTTTCCAATTTCATGTAAGCTAAAAATGTAAAAATCTAGATTTTTCAGACATACAGCATGACTTATTTATTATACATTATTATTATATTATATTGTTATTATATTATTATAAAGTTTTGCCTTTATAAAGCCATTGTGAGATACCTCTGGGCATTACTTTGAATCATTATCTAAAATGATGTTCATCACAGTAGTCACTGGATCATAGACATGGGCGGTCAAGTCTGATTTTAAATTAAAGTTTGACTTTATCCCAAAATAAAGTTTTTAAAAAGCTTTTCTTTTGCTCCCCTTTTTTCTACCATCATCTTTGCTGTTTCAGAGCTGAAGAAGCTTATTACCGGAAGTGCATTCACGGACAAGTTCATGCTAGCCTGGAACAGCCTGGAACAGTCTCTTCTTGTTTGGGAAGTTATAACTCCCCTGACATTGAAATTATGTAGTTATCAACAGACCAGTGCAGTGTGAAAATACAGGCAAGGTGGAACACCTACATTATCCCTTTTTGCCTGAGTGAATCTCTTAGTAATGTGTAAAAAGTCCTACAGTACAAAAGATTAGAGCTTGGTGCCACAAACAACTCCTTAAATTGATTTGGAAAATTTTTTTTTTTTTGAAGGTCAACAGAGTTTATCTTTTGCTACCCAGAAACTTTGAACTGGTATTTAGTTGGTAGCATTTGATGACAAATCCCCCCCACCCCCCGAATGTAGATTAGCTGGCTGCACCCAGCTTGCACAATGCTATACAGTACTACTGAAACAGACCCTTGTCACCTGATGTGTATCATGTGCTCCTCACTTGTCATTTAAATTGAACACTTGCTTTGTTTTTGTGACAAGAACAAAGAAAAGGGTTGGTATGGAAGCTGGTAGGATTACCTCTTGGGGGGGTTATGGCAATCAGCTGAATAAGCCTGTTAAGCATGTTTAGTGAGTGAGGGAATAGTTTTGCATTTTGTATATATTCATTTTGTTTTCTTTGTTCTTTTTAAATGTACTTTAAGACGTTTGTAGTGCAGTAAAAGCAAGTGCAAAGTGCAGGCTTTTGTTATTTGCACCATTGAAACCCATTTTAATATAACCAACATAATTTGAGAGTCTAATTACTTTTTTAAATTTTTATTTTTTTTATTTATGTGGATATAGTACATGTGTGCCATTCATTTTGTTGTTTAGTAAAATTCATTTAAATGTAATAAGTATCAAGTGAAGAGTTTCTGATCACAAGTTTATTTTGTTTTCCAAAAATAATACTTATTCAGGAATATTGTATGGGTATTCAAATTGTTGTGTATTTAAATGGTTATAACCTTTTACTGTAATGTACATAACAAAGTCGTAATAAAGATATAATATTATACTACAGTATATTTCTAACTAACTAGGCAGCTTATTCTCTTTATCTTGATCATACTCTATAAAGATAATGGATTTTGAGGTCAACTTGAAAGAAAAGCAGATGTAAAATATAAAAGTGAGATCAGAGGTCAAATGTGACATATTTGGATGCAAAGTGTAATGTGATTTTCACAGTCTCCATATACCAGTGTCATTCCCTAAATGTTACCAATACAAACAAAGGCAGTTGAATTTTAAGTATAGTTTTACTTTGTTGACCAGTGCTAATAAGCCATTGAACTCTCTTTCAGGTCAGTTTGGGAACCCTTTGAACAAATATATTCACCACTATGAGGGTTTATCGTATGACACACAAGCCCTGCACAGCCGTCACCAGAGAGCTAAAAGGGCGCTGTCTCCTCAAGACAGTACTGTGCACCTGGACTTTCATGCGCACGGAAGGTTAGTTTAAGTACAAACGCACACAACCTTCCTCATGTCGTCACTTCCTCATTCTGTCTCCCAGCTTATCCTGTTACTACTGTATGCTGACTCAGTTTGTGTCAAAGTCTTGTTGTGCTCAGTAATTTACATTCTAGCCCTAACAACAAAAAATATATATTTATTTTCACTCTTTATGGTTTTTTGTAATATGAAACACCATCTTTTCATAAATTCAGATTGCTTAGTGTTAATATTTATCAGTTCTTTTTACCCTTGATCTCTGCGCTTTTCTATGTGTTGCTTGCTGTGTTTACTTTATTGTCACAGCAAGATTATACTGCACCTTTTTGCATGGATGATTATCAAGCAATGCATTTGCCTGTGAAATTGTAAGTACAGGCTCTGTTCCCTATTGCCCTTATACATGACATATTGTATAATTTGTGACTGGGTTGTGCAGTTTTCCTGTTGAAACTAGAGCTGCAGCCAGTGTAACATGTTTGATCAGTGTTATCATACTGGACATACATACAGTTCATACTAGGGAATTGCAAAAGACCTGAAAAGCATAGCTTGTACGGTTTATCACAAAAGTGAGTACACCCCTCACGTTTCTGCAGATATTTAAGTATATCTTTTCATGGGACAACACTGACAAAATGACACTTTGACACAATGAAAAGTTCCTGAAGTGTCAATATTTTGTGTGGCCACCATTATTTTCCAGAACTGCCTTAACTCACCTGGGCATGGAGTTTACCAGAGCTTCACAGGTTGCCACTGGAATGGTTTTCCACTCCTCCGTGATGACATCACGGAGCTGGCGGATATTCGAGACTTTGCGCTCCTCCACCCTCCGCTTGAGGATGCCTCAAAGATGTTCTATTGGGTTTAGGTCTGGAGACATGCTTGGCCAGTCCATCACCTTTACCCTCAGCCTCTTCAATAAAGCAGTGGTTGTCTTAGAGCTGTGTTTGGGGTCATTATCATACTGGAAAACTTCCCTGAGACCCAGTTTCCGGAGGAAGCACATACTGGAGTTCATGTGTCCCTCAATGAACCATGGCATTCCCACCACCATGCTTGACTGTAGGCATGACACACTTATCTTTGTACTCCTCACCTGATCGCCGCCACACATGCTTGAGACCATCTGAACCAAACAAATGAATCTTGGTCTCATCAGACCATAGGACATGGTTCCAGTGATCCATGTCCTTTGTTGACATGCCTTCAGCAAACTGTTTGCGGGCTTTCTTGTGGACAGACTTCAGAAGAGGCTTCCTTCTGGGGTGACAGCCATGCAGACCAATTTGATGTAGTGTGCGGCGTATGGTCTGAGCACTGACAGGCTGACCCCCCACCTCTTCACTCTCTGCAGCAATGCTGACAGCACTCCTGCGTCTATCTTTCAGAGACAACATTTGGATGTGATGCTGAGCACGTGCACTCTGCTTCTTTGGACGACCAACGCGAGGTCTGTTCTGAGTGGACCCTGCTCTTTCAAAACGCTGGATGATCTTGGCCACTGTGCTGCAGCTCAGTTTCAGGGTGTTGGCAATCTTCTTGTAGCCTTGGCCATCATCATGTAGCACAACAATTTGTCTTTTAAGATCCTCAGAGAGTTCTTTTTCATGAGGTGCTATGTTGGAACTTTCAGTGACCAGTATGAGAGAGTGTGAGAGCTGTACTACAAAACTGAACACACCTGCTCCCTATGCACACCTGAGACCTAGTAACACTAACGAGTCACATGACATTTTGGAGGGGAAATGACAAGCAGTGCTCAATTTGGTTATTTATAGGTGTAGTCTCTTAGGGGTGTACTCACCTTTGTTGCCGCTGGTTTAGACATTAATGGCTGTATATTGAGTTATTTTGAGGGAAGAATAAATTTACACTGTTATATAAGCTGCACACAGACTACTTTTCATTGTGTCAAAGTGTCATTTTGTCAGTGTTGTCCCATGAAAAGATATACTTAAATATCTGCAGACATGTGAGGGGTGGACTCACTTTTGTGATACACTGTAGGTTCTGATTTTCCAGTCTGGCTTCTGTTGTGATCTTGCAGATAGGCGATGATCTCTGAGATCAGTGATGCTCAGTGATTGCCAGTCAAAATAATAAATGGCTTGTTTTCCCATTAATGTATTAAATTACTGTTAATAAACTACTATAAAAGTTATTTTGGTGTTGGTTTCAGCGGTTCACTGTGTGTGTGTGTTGGTGAAACAAACTCTGCTCCATCCCCTCTCTGCATACACAGAGGCAAGCAGAAAAGTAAAATGGCCAATCAAGTAATGCCTAAAAATTTAACAAAAATATCTTTTTATTGTGTGCCTGACCTCGATCTCACAATTTTGGCTTAGATACTAGTTGTAGTTATTAAGATTAGATACATTGTTGTAGGCTGTTACTCAGATTTTTCCATGTTTTTTTGTTAACCTTTTAATTTATGTACATCATATTCAAAATAAATCCTCGTCAAGGGTATGTTGTCTGAGTACTGCGGTACCACCCTTGTTTTGGAAACAGGTTATTTCAGGCAGTAACACTCTGAACGTTTTCAGATTTGTGTCAGCTGAGTTCTTGCCATCTAATGTTAAGGAACAACAGACTGCAACCGAATGTGTGAAAATAACACCTTTTCAAATAAACTGCTGGCAGAGCCAAAGCAGTTAATGCTGTTAGTTCATTTTGCAGAAGGCACTGTAAACAAATAAGTTTTTTAGATGTTTGCAAATAGTTATTTGAAACATTTGTTTTTAAATGGACTGGTACTTCTGTAGTGCTTTTCTAATCTGAGCACTCAGAGCACTTTCTCCTACAAGCGTCATTTATCCATTCACACAGGGCTTTAATTCTTTACCTTTTTAAGCGCTTGAATTTAAATGTATTTATTTGGTAGGGACAATGCACATTAATAAACAATATGTAAATGTGCCAGAATTAGCCAAAGGCTATTTTTCATCTGTTGTCCTTTGTTTAACATTCACATTCTCACACTCTGATGGATACATAGGGCAACTTGGGTTTCAGCATCTTGTCCAAGAATACTTTGACATGTAGACTTGAGGACCCGGGGATTTAACTTTTTGAATAGTAGATAACCCCTCTACCTTGTAAGCCACAGCTGTCACACCTTTAACCACAATCTTTGCAGCAATGATAATTTGGAGCTTTGATTGTTCCTAATCTACAATAATGCGTAATTGATTTATAATCTAGCATGACCTAGCAAATTATTTTAGATCCATCCATTAATCCATGTTTTTGTGAGACAGGTAGTGTATATTTACTAAATTAAGAGGAGCAGCATCTGTGAGACAAAACGCTTAAAGGATACAGAGACAAATAACAATGTTTGTTTATTGTTTTTGTCTTCTCCCTATTGTTTCTATCTAGCTCTATCTACCTGCTTTTATTCTGTCTTGTCAATGTGAATAAATGGGTGAAATTAAAGCCCGACTTATATAAGATTTTTAGGCAGATACAGAGACTGAAAATTTGGTGATTTAAAACTCCAATATATCGGCCAGTAACCTTTCCTTTCAGGCACACAAAACAAACAGATTTCCCAAGCATTTGTTATGTGTAGTTATTTATGACTCTTTACTAAGATATTATGACAGTGCAGTCTAAAAATAAACTTGGTTTATTGTCACAAGTTGTGGATTACTCTTTTATGTTCTGCCTGACTCTATTTGGATCAGCTGATTGTTGTGTCTGAAAGACATGTTGCCAGTTGGGAAGTTGCAGAATGGACAAATTGTGCAACTTAAAGATTCATAACATGGCTGTACATTGTAAGGTAAAGACCTTACAATGATACAGAGAAAACAGATACAGAGAAAAATCAGGCAACCCCCTATGGGCAAGCACTTGGTGACATTGGGTGGGAAAATCTCCCTTCTAACAGGAAGAAACCTCCAGCAGAACCAGGATCAGGAAGGGGCAGCCATCTACTGCAACTGATTGGGGTGAAGATAAATAAATAAAAAATAGAGCAGGTGTCTGTTTTTCAGGTTCAGACTGGGGAGTTGGTTCCACAGGCAGTTTCTGCCACCCAATCTATTTTTAAATACCCTAGGAACCATAAGTAATGGAATACTATCCAGAATAAGTATCTGGTTAGACACCATGTTTCTAAGATTTACAGTACAATAACCTCAGTTGTATCTGAATTCAGTAGCAGGAAATTAAGAGCAAGCACTTTTGATTTGAGGCTTTCTTTTTCAGAGGAGCCACAGTATCCAGAGTTGTATGCAGTGAGGATGTAAAACTATTAACGCAATAATCACCCTCTGTGGGAGTAGAATTTAGTTAGCTGGGCTGCACTGTGTTGGCACATGGCATTGAAAATAACAGTGGGAGAATTATATCCGTAAACTTAGTTACAGCACTTTCAGAGCTCTACTGTAATGAAATTTATTCCCCACTGCTGTGTAATCCAGTATTATGAGACAAAAGAGGGTTTTTGGGGAACACTTTTAAATGTTCAATTTCTATGCATATGTCACAACAAGATCTAGAGTGTGATTAAAGTACTGAAGTACTTATTACTGAAGTTTCATGCAAGTGCTACCTTTTGTACTTTGTGCATTCAACAATGGACCTACTTGGTTTGGGTGTAGCACGACAGATGAGTATGCTGGCAAAGCACCAGATTTTAAAAGATTGAACTAAGGTTTTTAATGACTATCACTCGTCTTAACTCTCAAACAATAGAAGTTAGTTTGTTTTTATCTTCAATTTGTGCATAAATGTCTACCTTACAGTATCTTAATAAATGTCTTGTGGTTGCAGAGTAGGCCTGGGGCTTCTCTTACTAGTGTCTCATTAAGTTATCCTCTTCTGTCTCACGCTTTCCTTTTTTATTATTATTATTTTTTAGGCCTTTCATATTTTGGTTTATTGAAGTAACAATAATAACTCAGTAGCACTGCTTCCCTTATTCTTCACCCAACCTGAGTCTTTTGCGCTTTTCCCTATCATTACTGATCTTGGAGAAATGGCTAACATTGCTTTATTGGGCTGGACCAAAAAAAAAAAAATTTATAGGAAAAATGTAGTTCAAGCATCAGTCATCTACATCTTTTGTGAATCAGAAAAAATGATCACATATAAGTAGAAGCACTAGAAGCTGCACCAACATAATAGTGGTAAATGGTCCAGTGCTTCCTCCAGAAATATTTGAGGCCAGGTGGTTCATGCTTGGGATCAACTGTTTTCAGCATCCTATTAAATCCAGGAGTTTTAGACTGTGTACGTGGATATCACTTCCTCAGCACTATAAGCACTCCTTCCAGTGCCTCCCTGTCTTGTCATATGGGTTGCCACTGGAAAGTGAGGCAGCTTATTTTAGCTGCTTTTTATCTGTGGAGCTGAGATGGGCCTGAGCCTCTGAATTTGAAGAGAAACACTGCTCCTACTCCACTATGTGCTTTTCTGTCAGGGTGTGAAGCAGACTTGTCATGCTTCCATTTTTTTTTACACTTCACAGTGGTCCGTTTAAGGTTATATTGAAGCATATGACTACCTTCTGTAGTCTTATTTCAGTGTCTTATTATTCATCTTGTGCTAGTAAAATGTAAGTGTTTTAAATGGAGAAGTCACACTTGCAGGCATATTTCATTTTCATAGTCTAGACATTTTGCACATTGTGCAAAAACGAAAGTTAGATTAGTTTGAAAAGACATCCAGTCCTACCGCCTGTTTTGGTGAGATAACCACGTTGACTGTCCAAGCACATAGCAGTTTCCAAAAAGGACTGCGGTATACCTGCTGTAAATAAATATGCTTTATATTATGTGAGCATTAAGGAGCAGAGGAAAAGAGGAAGTACTGCACAGATAATGCTACCTAGAAATGGCCAGTCTTCAATATAGAGTACTAAAGTCCAGTTCACTGAATGTGCAAATAATGAGAGATGTATGATAGTTAAAAAAAAAAGAACCCTGTGGGACAGGGAGAAAATAACAAGGAAGTGTGGATGTAATTAAACTTGGGTTCTGAATTATTATTATTTTTTTAAATATTTTTTATTGACGTTAAGTGGACGCTTAGCTTTACAGTACTGTCAACAGTTGAGTTATGAAATGTCCGGTTTTCTGCTGCATCACATGAACTGGCAAAATATGAGAAATCCTTGTACATGTTAAAACTGTGTGTCAGACTTAATTTGTACATGATAACTTACAAGTTATTGTTATCATGTCAGTTGAAGATATTTAGATTTAACTAAGAGGTATTTCGGCTTGATATTCCTATAATATTATATATTAGCACTTGTTTTCCTAAAATCAATAAGGGAAGCTTTACCACAGATGGAACTAAGCCACTTGACATTAAACTTGTGTCTTATATCCTCACTGAATTCATTTAGTGTGTGCAAATTAAGGCTAACACTCTCCCTGCTGTGAAAACTCAAGGCCAGGCTCTTTGGCACTGTAGAGGTTTGTTGTAACAAGAGAAAAGCTTTCTTGTGTATGCCCACTCACATGAGTATTTGTGGCCAGATCAGGTGACAGAATAAGGCAAGTCACAGGGTCTCTCTATAGGACTTCTCTACAAAGAGAGGTGCCATGAAAACAGAGAAGGATTAGCTAATTCAATTCTTGTGATTGTGATACAGTTCACATTTAATTTTAGTGTCTAGCTTTGCATGAATAAGACACGAGTGATTTCTTTTCCCTCTTTTTTTGCCTTTGCAGTAGTTAAAGATGTGAAAATATTTGACAAAAAGGAGGCTATTATTATTATTATTATTATTGTCTATTATGGAAACCTTTCAACATGTGCACACACTGGCTTGTCCATTAGGGACTGTACTGACCTAACGGTTAGGGTGCATACCACATACTGTAACTGGAATGTCCCCGGATTTATTCCCAGCCAGAGGATATTGGTTGCATGTCTTACCCTCCTCTCGCTGTCCTTGTTTCCCACCCCTGTGCACTGCTGACTGTTAATAAAGGTAAACATTACAAAAAGGAAATATCAATTTGGTCATTTAACTAACTAACATTTTTGACTGTTTACTTCAGTGGTGCAGGCTCAGTGATAGTGTAGTTAGCAGGCCAAATGTACAGACATAAGAAGAATAGTATAATTTCAGAGGTGGTAGCATTTAGTAAGGAAGTGCTAGAGCTCAACAGATTTCCTGCAAGAGTTTTTGGTGCCTGCAGAGTGTTAGCATTAAAATAGCAGCCAAACTCTTACTCTTAGTCTTACTGTAGTTGTACCTAGCAGCTGTGTGTAACAGCCTCTGACCTGCTTTTATTTCTTCCAATTAAGTAATGTTTGTTTTTTGAGTAATGCTCATTGTGACCAAGCTGTTTAATATTATAAATAAATGTCTTTGTAATGATACGTAGATATCTCCCTCTTTTGGTAGGAATTTTCTCTGTAGAAATGCCTTGAGGGCACCTCATTTCTGTGTGCTTGGCCTGGTTACTGAGCAGTGTATGACTGTCAGATGCTTGATTCAGTATGTTCAGCATTCGGGATTTGTCTGAATAATTTAGCAGTGAACTGCTGCTGTGAGACAAGTACCACTGGGTTTATCATTAGCTTTCTCCCTTGTCTTGTAGACCCTATTTATTTGTTGGCATTTTTTTTTTTGGTCTGTTATTTCTCTCTCTCTTTTTTTCTTTTTTTGTCTGGGACATGATTCATTAAAGACACACTTTACAGTTTAGTGGTTAAAAACATACTAAGTATGTGGGAGAGACATACTCAACAACAAACCTGCTAAGTTACCCAGATCACATATACAGGTGTAGTTAAGCTGCATTGTTCTGTAAAGCCCAAGCCAACTATTGAAGACTTACTTCTTCATTTGGTGCTTTGTTTTCTTCCTTTTCTGTGGCTTTCCTGCTCCTCTGCTCTCTGAACACTGTAAGCTCCTTTACTGAGTTGCTGTGCTTTGAACCTTTACTCGCAGGTGTCTACAGCTTGTGGCAGACAAGATTGAGCCACTGTGGTTTGGTGCTTCATGAACTGACTGGGGAAATGGTGAATTGCAAAGTCTTTTTTTTTTAAGTGTATTTCTATACATTTTTTTTTTTGCTTTTATTTTTTTGCAATACGCAAGCTGTAACCCATACCCCACCACTCATTGCCAAGTCTCTCAATACACAGGAAACACTGCAACAACTGTATTGTTCAACTGCTTCATAAACAAGAGCAGCCACATCCTAAGTGTACAACAGTTTTTAACAGGATGTTCGTCTGTTAAATTTGTGACTTCAGGGGTACAACTGGCAGTTGTTGGGAAGTTATCACAGAGGTGTGAGGAGGTGAATGTTGCAACAAAAAAAAAAAGCAGTTATGGTTTGCATTATGTAAGCCTTATTACCAAGTAGTGATTGTCTTTTTAAACAGATTTTATTTAAAAAAAAGAGGCAATCATGGACTATGTATGAATTTCTGAGAACTAACTTTAAATCCATCCATCCACTTCCGCTTATCCAGTTCAGGGTCGCGGGGGGCTGGAGCCTATCCCATCTGTCATGGGGCAAGAGGCAGGGTATATCCTGTACAGGTTGCCACCCTTTCGCAGGGCCAACACAGATAGACAAACAGCCATCCACACTCACATTCACACCTATGGGCAATTTAGAGTAGCCAATTAACCTAACTCCATTAAGTGCATGTCTTTGGACTGTGGGAGGAATGCAACATGCAAACTCCACACAGAGAAAGAGAGGCCCAGGCCAAGACCTTCTAGATGTTATTCTAACTGTGAGGCAGCAGTGCTAAACACCACGCCACCTTGCTGCCCGCTAACTTTAAATGTGCAGATTAAAATTCTAAATGAATATTTTGCTTTGGCTGTGACCAGAAAGATGGAGTATGAGGATATATTTATATTTGTTTTAGGGACTTTCAGCTAGAGCTGGAGAGGCTGGGGACTGTAATGGGTGTGCCAGTATGAATAATAAGCCAAAGAATTTATATACTATATCTACTGCTATCTCTGTGTCACACTGCCAACTTCAAAATGCAGTTCATGTTGCAGTCATTGTTCTACATGTTTAGCCCTTCTCTTTTTTTCATCTCTTTCTCTTTGTGTGATATGCTTGATCATTAGCTCAACTGTTTAGAAGAGAAAAAAAAGTGGAGTTATTGTCATAGCCTTGGCGTCAGCAGCATGGACAGTGTCTGTTCCACAAAAACTTTGATGTTGGCCATGGAACTCGGGAACAGTTGCGACCTCAAATGCTCAGACATACACACCTTGGAATGCATCTGCTTAGAATCCTTTGACGGAGCTTCGATTCAATTGAAGTGACCTTCACCTGAAAGAGTGCAAAGGTACACAGGTCAAGCTTTTCTGAGATATCTTGTGAGGCGTGATAGTCTCAATGATGATGCCAACTTAGGATGTTTGAACTCATACCAATCAAATGCATAGTATCGTGATGGGACATGGGCATATGCAAGTGTGTGAATTCATACGTCACATTCTACAGTCCAGCTGAATACCTTCTGTGAATGTGAATATGATGTTTGCATCGCAACTCAAAAGCACTCTGTCTTTACCAAAGTCTTTAACCAAACTGAATGCAAATCCAAACAAAGCTGCTATCGTTAACGAATTGAGCCAATGCACGTGAAAATGAATGACTAATAAAAAAGAGGGTGTGAAATGCAAATAGGACTGGGAAGGGGCCAAACTGACTGACTGCTGGAGCAGGACAAAATGTCATCCTGGACAGGGAAATGCCTGAACTGTCTGAATCAGTGTTTTGCTTTCGAACTCTGCCAAACTTCTCCCTGACAGTAGCAAACTCCTCAGACACATTCATCTGCCCACCTCTTGTGCTCCTTGTGTTGTTCTTGCTGTTTTGTTCCATTGAATATTTCATCATACATGTAGTAATTTTACTTTGAGTCCTCTGAAACACATCTGCATATCAAAACATCAAGAAAGTGTCTACGTGTCCTAAACATAGTACTATTCAGTGCTCATGCTGTATTGTGTTCTCTGTGACCTTTAGATTATCGCAGCTTTGATTTGGAGAGTTTATTATGTAACAAGAGGGAATGTAGAACGATGTAGCACATCACTACCTGGACAATGCATAAGTCTCGTTATATGGGAATGTTATGCACTGCCTATAAGGGCGAATGTGATGTTTAAAAAATGCTCAAAGAAAAAGGTGTGGACTAAAAAGAATCATGGATTGGGGCAGTTTACTTTCAGCTTCAAAAATTTATCTCTAAATTCTTTCTGCTGTGAACAGTTTTTGGCTGCCCTGGATGAGTATGGAAACACACTCAAAGTGAAAAAGATCTCAGATCCATATCAGGATTCAAGTATGAAGTGAATACTAGAGTCATTGTGATACTGTGAGAACTTCGTATAAACTTCTGGTCAGGCGGAGTTTTCATCTGAACTCCTTCAAGAGTTCTGAGAACCACCAGCTTTTCAGAAGTGCTCTTATGTGAACATGCTATGCGATGTTTGCCTTTTTGTCTTTGACATCGGTCTCATGGATATTTCCACTCAGATGCAATACATAAAAACACAGATCGGAACAGAAACCAAGTGGCGGTGTACTTGAAATGTTCATGTGGGTTTCAACTCGTGGACATCATTTCTTCTAAGCCACTGAGCTGGGTACTGGAGTAACAACTAGCACAGCTGGAATGGATGAACCTTAGTAAAGTAAATGGAGGCTGCCTTCTCAGCTCTCCTGTCTGCAGCTTTCAGTTTGTGGCCTTTTATTGTAAAGGTTTCAAGTGAGAGCATGGAACACTCCCAGATCTTCTGAGAACTGAAGCATCTGAAACTGTCTGTCAGGACTTTCTCACATTGCCCACATCTAAATGTACAATAGTTTGCATGTGATGCTTATGTGAGTGTGAGATCACGTATTCTGAATTGCACATTCTTTCCTATTCTTCCGTTGAGATATTTCGACTTGCGGATGAAGAGGGATACAAAACTATTTTCTCCAGATCTCATCATTGATGTATCTGAATTCCCAGGACCCCATTGATACATCAGCATATCTGCAGATGGAGAAATTTTTGGTAAGTCTGTTGTGCTTTGCTTTGTTTATCCTCTTTCCCCCACACACCATCCCCTCAGATGCAGCTTCTTTTAAGGGAATGTCTGTGAATCCATTTGTAGCATTTGCATTTCTAGTTGGAAGCCTACAATATTTGTTACTCGACTTTTGGGTGACTTCTCGATTTCACAATTCAAATGTTGCTGTTGAAAAGTATTCAAGAGAATTACAAGACCAAATCACACAGGACTTATTTCTTAGCTCTTATCCAGTTCTTTTGCTGCTGTCTTCCAGTAGAATTCAAATGGAACATGAGGGGAAGATAACAGGGCAGTGTGAGACTAATATGTAAACATTTTTCTCTTTGAGATCCTTACTTGAAGTAAAGTGGAACAGAGATGTATACTTCTGCAGAGCTCTGGTCTAGAGCTGATAAGACACAAAATTAATACTTCTTCAGAAGGAAATGGAATCCATGGAAATGACATACTCTAAGGTTCATGATACATATCCTTTGACATAAGCTCGAAAAAAAATTCCAGGATTGCATATATTTCATTGTGGAACTTGTGAATACAGCTCTAAGACATACTGTGTGTGCATTCATCAGGTCATTTCTGAATTGCTTGAATACTTCCACATCATTTGTTATATGTTCGAGAGTCCAGCCATGCTTTGAAATGTTTGGAAACTTCAGAGTACAGACAAAAACTATATGGTATGTCATATTTTGTCCAATATTCCTCAGAGTATATCTTCTGCCATTTAAGCCCCCAAACTTTGGAATAGCCTACCTTGAAATATTTAGGAAGCAAAATTCACTCCCAAGTACATATGACAAGAAAGCATCTCTGAAGACACACTCTCTTTGAATACTCACTGATATCAAACACAATTCCCATCAGCTTAATAGATAAATGATTCTTCATGAGCATGATGGTGCTCTTTTTTTTTTTTTCGATGAGTTCGTGCCCTATCTAGTAGCTGCATTTGACCTGATTTTTTGTTCAGTCTTTGGTGCTGTAGAGTGGTCGGCCGACAAATGCTGGATGCAGCAAGGAACTCAGTGGAAGACAAACTACAAACTACTGATGATAAGATACAAAAAACTACAAGGGGCACAGGCAAACTGAAGCAAACAGGAAACAAAGCAGGAATATCGCAGATGGTGTAAGATGTGTTTTCACATCTGTCCTGTTATAGTGAGCTTAAATGCAAACTATCTGAGTAATGTAGAAGTGCAGAGCACTAGTTTTGCCTGAAATATTGCACAATGGATCCAAATATTATGAGTAAATATCTCCATAGCTTATCCGCTGGATCTGGGGGCATGTCCTGTGAGAGCAGGATTTGGACTTATCCAGGTAACTTCAGGCTTGAGCTCGTAGGTTTATCAGTATCACAAATAGCTTCATTCCTGGGAATGGAAACTTATGCTGCAAGGTTCGAAGACTAGGGGTCAATCGGAGTATGAAACTACGAAATGCTGATCAATCGAATCATCTGGAAAACAGCAGAAGGAAAGATCCCGGACCTCTGTGTGTGGAGAGTCATTGAAAGTCTTTGTGTTCCTCTGATAAGTTTCAGTAATAAATCTAGATTCTGTAGTATACAACTTTATATCTATGAACCCCCCCCCCTTGGTTGTAAGGAAGCTTTGAAATGTTTTTGTAATTCGATCTGTAAGCTTGAATATATAAGACCTCAGAACAGAATACCTATTTGTACTTTGTGGAGCTACTTGTCAAAATATGCACATAGACTAAGCCAACAATTGAGTTCTTACATTCATTCATTCAACTTTGCTGTCAGACCACTGGATACCACTGAAGCTGGATAAAGAATCGAAACTAAAACTGTCTATTCGAACATTAATCAAATGCTCTGTTATAATTCATCAGACTCCCCCATGCCTACAATGATAAGGGCTATTCGATACTAGATTAAGTACTGGATGACACAAAAGCTTTTGTATATGTGAAAAAGAAACGTACCGACATGAAAGAGCTACAAGTTTACAAAATCATCAACTAATACGGGCCATCAGTTAAAACCAACTAGAGCATGTGAAAAGATCAATCAAGAATGGCAGACAGAACAAGGAAATCAAAACAAAACAGGTTACGTAATTTCAAAGCAAAAACAGAAAATGATGAAATGAGGAAATGCGGATGTCGAATAGTAGCTCTTGATCAAGATGTCAGATTGGGGAACCAGGAGAACCAATATACATGGAACACAGAAATGAAGTCAAGACAAGAGGAACGGACAGTGAACTCAAAACTGCCATTAATGAAAATCAAGACTATAATCAAAAGGACTACAAAACTCGAAACTCATGACTAGAATAACCATGAAATAAAAACAGGAATAAAAGACTTATTAGTAATGTCGCCACAAATAATACTTGCAATTCATTAGAATAATGAAGAAGTTAAAAAACAACACAAAAATCAAAACTTCAAACTCTAGAATAATAGTAAAACAGAAACTCAAATTCATATTAACCAAGAATCTGAAACTCAAACACACAGAAAACCCTGGGACCATCAATACCACATTGGCCTTCTTCATCTTTCATCATCATCATCATCAGTACATCTCTGTATACTTTCCTCATATTGCTCCCTGCCTCTCTCTCCTCTTCGTGCTTCTTCATGTTTTACAGATTTTCATGTACGTTCATATTTTTTTAAAGCCTTTGGTTTGTTTGGTTGTTTATTTGTCTGCTTTGGTATGGTTGTCTTGTGATATTGGGTTATACAAATAAAACTTGTGTTCATCTGTTCACCCTCCTCCTCTTATGTGTTTTTAGGTGAAAAGGGCACACTGACGCACGGGTCTGTGATTGATGGGCGATTTGAGGGTTTCATTAAAACCCACCAAGGAACATACTATGTTGAACCCTCAGAAAGATACCTACAGGACAAGGATGTGCCCTTCCACTCTGTCATTTATCATGAAGATGACATCGGTAAGTGGTCACTATTTAAATCTGTATTCTTCAGGTCGGTATAGTTTCCAATATATCAAGCTTATTGGACAAGTGGTAGTAAGCTAGGTAGGAGTTTTTACAGACAAAGTCTGACCTATTTATTTATAGTAATTCTGTGACTAAAGATGAAGAAATTTACAGAATCACATACCTCCACCAAATTTCATACACTTGGTGAAGAAGTGCCAAATACACAAAGGAAGAATATGTTACTTTTTTTTTTTTTTAATTTCAAAGGGAACGCTGAAATTTTTTTTTCTTTTTTTCATTCTGTCACACCAGAAGCTTTTAAATAGGCATGCCAGGCAAATGGTTGTGGCCTTAGGCTGTTGGGGGCCCATTAAACGGTGACAAACATCTTCCTCCTTCTTAATCTTAGTTAGGGAAATTGCCTAAATGAACCCATTTGTGTAGCACACCAGCTGTTTCAAAATGTGAGAGTGTATTGCATGCTGATAGTGTTTTTAAATAAATGACATTTGATCAGAATATGTGTGGCTGTGCTCTCCAAATAGCACTGTTATGAGAAAATTTAGACCAAATTGGAACCTGAAAGGCATATTTCATACTCTGAGGATAAAACTGAGTGAAGGTTATGTTTGACAGACTAGCAGTTACAGGATTTTGCTCGGGATCCTGGGCTATGGACAGGATCTACATTGCAAACAGGATTGGAGAACAGGCATGCATTACAGTCATTGCTATTGTCAGGCTACAGAGATATACTGTAGAAGTTTCTCAGGGTTTTTCATGAAAATGGTCCATTCTGAAAATGTTTAGAGGTAAATGTCAACCAGGTTGCTGTTTTTGTGGTCAAACACAATTCAGTAAGTTGAAACTTAGGATTCCAGCCTCAAGACCCTTTCACATTGGAAGAGCCATGAGCTGCAGTGGGGTTTTTTTTGGTGGTCGCTCATGGTCTTCACGTGTACCAATTGCACCTGCTCCCTGTCGTTCTGCATTTCTATTGGTTGCACAAATGTATATCACACCGTATGAGTGCTCCCCGTCCTGGGAGCTTGCTCTGTGCTGCGCTTTGTTCGACGCAGCAGGAAACTGTTATTGCACGGCACAAGTCATAGAAAAGAATGGGTTTCAGAGCGCAGCGTAGTGCATGCTGCTCCCTATGTAAAAGGGCTTTAAGGAGATATATTTAGCAGACAGGCAGAAAGTCTGGCCTTAGGCGGACACACAAACACATGTCTAAACACATACACAGGGATATATTTTAAACTGCTGCAGGAAATTTTGGAAAATATATCTAGAACTGCATATACTTAGAGTCTCAAAGTGTGATTAATGATATGTTGAATTCATGTGCTAACAGCAGGAGCATGACATTCTATCGCTAATGAGATAGGAGGAGCCCGTTGGAAAAATGTAACCAACAAATGGTACAATATAAAAGTATAAAAGTTCATGGAAGTACACCCATTAAAAAAAAAAACAAGTCAGAACTGCTCTTGGTTTCGGCTATTATCTCAATCAGGTCTGTCTCCTCGTGTAGCGAGACAGCACTCAAAACATTGCAGGAGCCTTCCCTGGGAGTCCTTCTCACCACCTCAGGTTCACATTGGAGACGTGATATATCCTCCACCAGTTTTAAAACAGCAGAGACAGATGTTGCTGGTTGTCAGATCTGGCGAATATGGCTGAAGGTGAGCAACAGTAATTTTGGCAAGAAAACTTTTGAAGCAATTTTTCAGTGCACTGTTAGTAGGTGTACAGTGGCAGATTAGTTTAGGTCTACATTCAGTTTTCCATAACATTACAGTAGAACAGCATTTAGAGTCTGACCCAGGGGGACTAATTCACAGCTCACAGGCCATGTGAATGTCATAGTAAATAATGACCTTGCTGCTTGTTGCACTCCTGCCCTGAGTGTGCCACTTTTCTCCCATTGAAAACTGGTTGTTGTGTTTGGATCAAAGCTGGAGACCTAGCTTTCCTCATTAGTGTTCATCCTCAACAAAATTCAGGCCAGTTTGACAAAGAAATTGATTTTTCTCTCAGCATGAGTTTGTGCGCCATGGTGAAATCTCAGTGGTCAGAGGGGAACTTCCAGGGAGCAGTCAAAATGTATCAGAAGTGCTGGGAATTGTGTAAGAAAACTACCCTCAAGGAGCTAACTGCCTAAATTTAATGAGGTGCTATAAGTGCCGTCACAGAAAATTTTGATCGCAGTTTGTACAGAAGAATTGAGGTCTTAAGGCTCCTTGGAAACATCAAGCGGAACTGGAATTTTTTTCAGCTTATGTCGGCTTTCATTAAATCGTCCCTACCTGTTACAGCACCAATCAGCTCTGATTGGCCTTTTTTAAATTTTATTTTAAATTTCTGCATCCCTATTCATCATCGCCATTTAATCCTGAAGTAGCACATCAGCTTGTGTGGATGTAATCATTAACATGCTTTTACTGCTACCCTTCATGGAATCCAGTACATAGACAAAAAGGAACTTTCATGTGGTCCCTGCTCTTGTCTGCATTTGATTGGAAAGATAAAATAAGATATTCTGTGTGTGCATTGTGATTTTTAAATATTAAAACTTAAAGATGTATTCATCAGACATAGTATTAAAACTTCACTGAGCATTTTTTTTTAAGATAGCTGGAATACACCTTCCTTGTTTTAAGATATTTAGGTGACAATTTTGATTAACTCATCTGTCGAAGGGCTGGAGCTTATGTCATGGTGAGGCGTCCATCTGTCCACCCGTCTACAGTTCACAATAATCACTATTCTTCCTACAGTATTGGTCAGAATTCAGTCACTTACACACAGTGATCACCTAAACCAAGATTGTACTCAAGGTCATATTTGTTATTATGTAGGCACTTTGCCATTTTCACAAGAATCCCTGCTCCCAGAGAATTGGTCAGATTTTTATGAAAGTTGCACACAGTGATCACCCAGTGGGGTCTTCACCAGGACTGTGCTCTAGGTCAAGGTCACATGTGTCGTTTTATGGGCAATAACCTGTGAATTGTGATGGATGCTGTGCTGTGTCATTGACATTCTGGTTTTCAGCTGACATAGTACTTACATAGTACCCAGAATAAAACTACTTATAACAAACTGGGAAATTTTCTGTGTCAAGTTTTCTGTGCAATTTGTTTCCTCCTTGATGCAGGTATCAGTGAAAAAGGGGGAGGGATAATGTTTTTTAAAAACCAGGCAAGCCCTCGCTCCTATTTTGGCTTTTCTATTAAGCTTTTTTCTTCTGTCCAAACTGCAAAAGCCTTTTGATTAGCAGTTGAATGAGACACCATTCACTGTCAGGACAAAGACGACTTTCTCTGCGGGAAAGAAAAAAAAAAATCAAAAGCGCATTGCACACACTGTATTCAGTCTTTTTAGCAAGTTAAAACAGGAGAGGACGGATCTCTTTTCTGAACGACTTTAAGACATTTAGAACATATGTTAGATTTCTAATATCAGTGGTTTTTGTTTGTGTCTTAATGGTTTCTTTAGTGATTTGTGGAAACATTTAAATCCAGCATTTCATAAGGCTTCAGTCAGTGTTGAAATTTTTTCAGAGGGGTAGATCCAAAATGTAGTGTATATTGTTGATACTAAAACAGAAAATTACAATTATGAATGCACTGGAGACTGTGAATGTAAGTAGGTGCAGATTTCTTTTCCATGGCTGTAGCATGATTGTGGTGTTTGATCTCCTTGCAGTGGTTCTCTGGACAAAGTCCACAGCTTGGAGGGTAGACACAATTTCTCACAAGACCTCATCATGCTCTCTTTGCTGTCATTTTTAGCTGAGATTATTTAGTCATTTAAAATAAAACCAATGGTTCTACAAACTCTGGTGTAATTTTCCAATTTATGTTGTGTCTTTTAAGCCAGATTGTAATCATTTTTTGCTCTGGTTTCCTTAATAAATTAGAAGAGACTCGGTTGCACAGATTTTGTAACTAGTGGAGCCAGGTCATGCGTAATGCCTTTCTCTGCTTAGACTGAATGTTGAAATGAAGATATATACAGACAGAGGAAGATAACTCATGTTTCTTAGGATTTGTAGAGACAGATGAGCCTCATCCCTCATGATGTGGCCTGTTAGTTAATGCATCTGATTTTGTATTTGAGTCGCACTAATTCAGCTCCTCTAACCACACACTAAATGGATATGGTGAAAGATACTTATGATGATTGTTCTCTCCTTCTTTCTGACAGATTACCCTCATAAGTATGGTTCAGCGGGCGGCTGTGCTGACCACTCTGTTTTTGAGAGGATGAAGAAGTACCAGGCGTCAGCAGTAGAAGAGCCAGTCAGAGTAAGTGTCATCAAAAACAAGATCCCTCCCCATGCTTCAAACTTACAGATGAAAAGATCTCATTTTAAACTTATCTTACATTGTTAGTAATAGCAGTGTAGCAGCATTTAAAAAATGCGATGTAAACTTTTTCCCAAGGAATTTTTTGGATAAAAATATTGGAATGTCTTTAGAGCAGGGAGTCTCTTTATTTTCCCTCATTCTATTGAATCATGTTTGCATAATATGACATGTCATAATGGAAAAGGACTGTTATTAGCACATTATTTGGCTGAAGGGAGAGGTTTAACCATCCATTTTTTGGTACAGGGTGTGACTCATGAGTTGGATGACAAGGGCTCTGAGTATGGTCCTGTCATTCTGAGAAAGAAGAGGGCAGCTGGTAAAGAAAAAAACACCTGCCAGCTCTACATCCAGACTGACCACTTCTTCTTCAAGTACTATGGTACAAGAGAGGCTGTCCTTGCTCAGGTACGAGGAACTGCATTATGTGAAAGCCTTAAAAGAAAGATTCTTCAGTACCTGGCTTGCTTATGTGCTGATTAGCATTACACTGCTATGCCACCTGTGATACCAAGGGTCAGCTCACCCTTGGTCCCTGATTTTTAGCTGCTGCTTCATTTACAATCTGTGTGATCCCAGTGACTGTGTGCTGCTGGACCAGCAAATAAAAACATTACTGTGGAGAGGGTTTTTTGGACTAACTTGCTGAGCTTGATGCCACTGCATCCTGACATTGGAATAGCTGCTGAAAAGTTAAGGATAAACTCTATAAAATTGCCAGACTGTACACTTAGCAGCATTTTCCCATGCATTGCAGGTCCTTGAGAAAATCAGCTATACATTCCCTTGAGTACAATGTGACAGTTTATCTGCAGATTTAAGCATTTTATTCTGTATTTAGTGGCAACTGTGTATCTCTGGTAAAGTGAAATTAAAGACAAAACTCCCAGAATTTTCAGTTCCTAATCTGTTACTCATATGTTTAATAAATTTAGCTGTACAATTATTCTTAATCCTTTACTCATGCTCCAGTGTTTTTTTTGGAGACACATTTATATATGTGTGCACCTAAATAAATGACCATATTCCAAACAAACATACAACATATGAATGCATTAGCCTTTCATAGCTGATCACAAAGTCATATCTGGTGGCTGTTATGCCCCCCCAAACACACACACACACACTTTTTGCATCTAACGTTCATAGGCTGAAAAGAACTCTCCATTTACAGTGGTATGAAAAAGTTTGGACACCCCTGATAATTGTCATGATTTTCCTTTATAAATCATCGGATCAGCAATTTCAGTTAAATATATCATATATTTAGGCAGGTGCATAAGTTTGGGCACCCCAATGAAAAAATTACATCAATATTTAGTAGATCCTTCTTTTGCAGAAATAACACTCTCTAAACACTTCCTGTAGCTTCCAATGAGAGCCTGGATTCTGGTTGAAGGTATTTTGGACCATTCTTCTTTACAAAACATCTCCAGTTCAGTCAGGTTTGATGGTTTCTGAGCATAGAGAGCCCGCTTGAAATCACACCACAGATTTTCAATAATATTCAGGTCTGGGGACTGAGGTGGCCATTCCAGATAGTTGTACTTGTTCCTCTGCATGAATGCCTTAGCAGATTTTGAGCAGTGTTTAGGGTGCTAAAGGTATCCAAATCAATAAAACGACAAAGGTGCCCAAACTTATGCACCTGCCTAATTTTGTTTAAATAATTATTGCACACTTTCTGTAAATCCTATGAACTTCATTTCACTTCTCAAATATGACTGTGTTTGTCTGCTATATGATATATTTAACTGAAATTGCTGATCCTAACAACCAAAGATTTATAAAGGAAAATCATGAAAATTATCAAGGGTGCCCAAATTTTTGCATACCACTGTATGCGGTATATTCATGCAGCATTATTCCAGTAGCTGGAAATTTATAGAGATATGGTAACCTCTAATTTTTTCTTTTTTTGGAATGACTCACCACTTCTTTTTTTTTGCTGTTTTTCCAAATTGAACAGTCATATTTTATGAGTCTGATTCACTCATGATATGATTTTTTTTCTCCTACTGCCATACTTGTGTTACTGCTAATCTAAGCAATCATACTCTGCAGATCTCCAGCCATGTGAAGGCTATTGACTCCACTTACCAGGGCACGGACTTCATGGGCATACGAAACATCAGTTTTATGGTTAAAAGGATCAGGGTGAGTTTGATCTTGACATTTAGTGTCTGAACCCTCAGGTGGAAGCCAACCACCATTGAAAGTCTTAATGTGTGCCCCATGCTGCAGAACAAGGTTGTTTACTACTATCATTTACTATGTCAGAAGTAATTAATTTGTAGAGGTGCATGTCACTACTAACCAGTCTGGAACCAGAAACAGTTTAATACCACATGTAATTTCCCATCATTAATAACTGACCTGAAGGAGATCAACCTGCTGTGATGTTTTAAGTGGAAACATCTTTAGATCTGTGTACTTGCCAAGAATTCATTCTAAATTTTAATTTCCATTAAATTTTAATTTAAGTTTTTTGTTTTCTTACTTTTCCATGTGATTGTTTAACTCGTTCACACAGATCAATACCACCGATGATGAAAAGGTCAGCAGCAATCCTTTTCGCTTTGCCAACATTGGAGTGGAGAAGTTTTTGGAGCTCAACTCTGAACAGAACCACAATGACTACTGCCTGGCCTACGTCTTCACTGACAGGGACTTTGATGATGGCGTGCTTGGCTTGGCATGGGTTGGGGCTCCCCTCAGGTTGGTACACACGCTCACAGCTCTGGTAGTGACTTCCTGTATTGCTCAGGAAGCATTTAAAGTGGCAGTGTACTTTATAACACAGCCACTTGATTAACATTACTGTTTTTGCTACAGCCATCTCTTGCCCAGCTATCCGAATATACTACACATTTTTGATTAGTCTGATCTTTTTTTTTTTTTTTTTTAATACTTTGGTTTAAGACCCCAGATCTCAGTTTCAGTAGTTACAGAATTTCTGTGGTGAGCAGAGGAACCAGACCAAATAATTAATGTTTATATTCTGGCAATCCTTGGAGACCATCAGAATCTGCACAGATGGATATTTATTTTAAGAACTATTCTATTTTTTTTAGATTTATGTATGTGAGAAAATAGGTTTCTCATGTTTTAAAACACGATCTATTCCAGTAAGAATGCCTCTCTGTCCTGTCTGAATTCATGCTGTGGTCTTCCCACAGATATCTTATATGAACTTTTCCCCACATTTGTAATTGATTGATGTGTTAGGCGCTTCTTTCCCAAGCAAGGACCAACTGAACCAAAGGAGCCAAGATTACGTATTG
>JAMQGT020013758.1:0-25648 GCA_024447675.2 Pterophyllum scalare | reverse complement strand
CACGTACCTGAATCACATTCAGAGTAACAGCTGTTTGTTGTGAGACTCGTAAAAATCGGTCCAATCAGGACAAATTCCTCTAACATAAAAATAATCCACTCTTGTGAGTCATTTAGTCACTTCGTTGAATAAATAAAGCCTGTTTTTGATGCATTCTGGTGAGAAAAAGTACTATAAACACGGTTTACCCACACCGGCGCGCACAGTCTGACTTCCTGTTCAGCTTCGCGCACGGAGGGCGCACACAATACACACTGAATACACAGGAGTTTGTAGATTCATGTGAAAACACACCCCATATACCATATGCCATATACCCACATGTCAGGAATTTGATTGGCTATACAGCTGTGGTTTTGGATTTTGGGTCAGAGTTGACCAATCAGAACGATTGGAGCATTTGGGGCAGGTCCAGAGAAGTCACGTGATGCTGTTTGCTTATTATTGGCTCTGGAGAAGCCATTTCATAACATGATTGGCCAAATGAGGTGTCAATCCAATTCTGAGGGTCTAGTCTGTCAAATAAAAGCACCGTAAGGGCGGACTGCAGCCTTACTGTGACGCTATGAGGCTTCAAATTCAGAAGGACTGGCAAAGGGCCCGTGGCCGGGCCCTTGCCAGTTAACAGGTTAAACATGTATGTGGTTTTTACAGTAAAAACATTAAACTTTTTTCTACTCTGATTTTGTTTTTGTTTGAGATTTTAGGTCCAATGTGTTTCCTCCCACAGTCCAGAGACTTGCAGTTACAGGGGTTAGGTTAATTGGTGATTGTAAATTGCCCATGGGTGTGAATGTGGGTGTGCATGGTTGTCTGTCTCTCTGTGCTAGCCCTGCGACAGGCTGGCAACCTGTACAGGGTGCACCCTGCCCCTCACCCTATGACAGGTGGGATAGGATCCAGCCCCCCGTGACCCTGAACAGGATAAGTGGAAGAGAACAGATGGATGGATGTGTTAATAAAGTATGCCAAAATGAAAAAACTAATTTTAGTCACATGTGCTAATTAAAATGAGCAAGGCAAGGGAAACCATTTTAAAAGTGAACTATAAAGATAAACTCAAAATTAGTCAAAAACGGCCAATTATAACCTAGACCCCAGAGGGTTATTAGAATTGAGCACTAAATCAGATTAAAAAGTCTGAGAACTCTGAGTAAGGGCCAATAGATAACAACAAATAAATCTGGATTTTGAGTTTTCCAATTCAGGGATGACGAGGTTAAGAGTCAGGCTTTCAAATGAATTAAAACTCTGTCTGGGTCTTTGGTTAATAAGCTGAAGTGGGAGATTGCATTTGATGTTACTCCTCCTCCTCGGCCTGTGCTTCAAGAATTCTGACAGTTATTATGACTCGGGGGTGTTGATTTATTTAAAATAACATATTCATCCTGTAACCAGTTTTTTAAATTCCGCTTGTCCAGGGCCGGGTCACAGGGGCAGCAGCCTGAGCAGAGAAGACTGGAGCTCCCTTTCCCCAGCCACCTCCTCCAGCTCTTCGGGGGCGGGGGACCCAAGGTGTTCCCAAGGTGTTCCCAGGCCAGCTGAGAAATATAATCTCTTCAGCGATCCGGGTCTGCCCCGGGGTCTCCTCCTGGTAGGACATCCCCAGAACACCTCGCCCAAGAGGCGCCCTAATCAGATGCCCAAACCACCTCAACTGGCTTCTTTTAATGTGGAGGGAGCAGTGGCTGTATGATTGACCCCTCCACAATTGCTGAGTAGACCTAATAATCCATATTTAACTGTTTTAATCCCTGGTGCGGTTGAGGATGGTACACTGTTCTTGCCTTGTAAATTGTTATGCTTAAATTGTTTTGTTTTTTTCGTGATTTTTGGTGGTCTGGGAGCATGCACCGTCTTAGTGGCAATGGGATTTTGGGTAATGACAGGAAAGAGACAAGCTGTATAGAGAAAATCTCTAGATCAGCCAAGATGGCACTTGTGTTTGGCCTTGCCTCTTCCTCTTTTAGTGGACTCCTCTCTGCCTCCTTTAGCAAGTAAGTAACGTGTGTACAAACTGTGAACTGGAGCCCCGGCTCTGTCACCCTGGGAGATCCCGCTAGCTCGTCAAGCCCCTGTAGTCAGTGGCCAACGCAAGGTAGCTTAACCACTGTTAGCTGCCCCCAGCACACTGTCCCGAGCAGCCAGGAAAATCAGTCTTACACGCCTCTCTGCAGCTTCTCTCCTCCTGTCAGTCCCCCCCATAGAGACGTGTGCCGGGCTACCTGCCTTCTTTTTCTTTTTCATTCACCTCTTTTCACTCTCTCGTACCCGTCTACTCTGTTGCGCCATCTTGGGTTATTATTAATCTCTGGCTCTCCATGGTATGGCTCTTGTCCTTTCTCCCTCCCCTCACCCCCAACCAGTTGTGGCAGATGGTTGCCCCTCCTCAGCCTGGCCTGCTGGAGTGTTCCTCCCAGTCAAGACAGAGCTTCCTCCTTCCCACTGGTTTGCCAAGTGCTTTGTCTCATAGGGGCTCATTTTGACTGTTGGATTTTCTCTGTATTTATTGAAGGGTCTTTACCTTACAATATAAAGCGCCTAGAGGCGACTGTTGTGATTTGGTGATGATAGTCAGGACTCATCCCCTGACCTGAAGGTGCAGCGAAACAACCCTCTCTTCCACTGGTAAAAACCCCAACATTCAGGAAACAAGCAGAGGAGACACAAAGTATCCACCCCTGCCCACCTCAACTCCAAGACTGGAAGCAGAGCCCAGTCCCTCTCCAGGAAACTGGTTCCACAGCCCAGGATGTGTAGTAATATGGTTGATGTACAGATACCTGTCACTTCTGAGAATACACATTCAATATATATTTGTATATTTAATCCTAGGATAGCTATAATGGAGCAAGAGATTTAATCATGAAAGTATTATATTTTTTAGAACCTTGTTCCAGTTTTATTTTATTCATATTTCTTTTTTTTTAAATTAAGACTTATTGTCATAGAAGACATTAGCATTCACTACAACCCCAAATCATATCAACTGAAAACATCATGAAACCAAAAATAGGGCAAAGAACACCCAGGAATGTTGATCAGCGAGAATCCTTTATCAGACAAGAATGGGACAACATTCCTCTTCCAAAAGTCCAACAGCAGCTCTCCTCAGTTCCCAGATGTTTATGGACTTTTGTTAAAAGCAAAGGGGATGCTGCACAGTGGGAAACATGGTCCTGTCTCAGCTTTAATGAGACTTGTTGCTGGCATGAAATTCAAAATGAACTCATATTTTTCTTGAAGTGGTACATTTTGTCATGGTCCTGGGCCGGGGCCCAGTGTTTTGTGTTCTCTGTTATTTCTCTGATTATGTTTCTTTGCTTATTTCTGGTCCCTTATGTTGTCCAGTGTCTGTGTGTCAGTTCCCCGTGTCAAGTCTGCGTGTTCCTTGCCTGGTCACTTCCTGGTTTTTTTTGACAGTATTGTGGTCCCTGTGCATTGTGTTTAGTTTTGCTACCCCTGTTATTAGTCTCATTTGCTTCACCTGCTGTGCCCTGCGGTTTCCTCTTGCCCTGATTACCTCATGTGTCTTTAAGCCCTCAGTTTTCTTCTGTTCTTTGTTGCGTCGTTGTCTTTGTCTCCCATGCTGTGTGCCCCTGTCCATTTTTCCTAATTTTCTGTAGTGTTTTTGGTTTTGCATTTTTGTTCCTCTTATCCTGTCCAGCCCTGCCTTGTGCTTGCTGTCAGCCAATAACACTGTTTAAGATTTTTACCTCTGTCTGGCGTATCCAGCATTGGGGTCCTCCTTCCTGCCGTACATGACACATTTTCTCATTTTAACATTTGATATGTTCCACTGTAAATAAAATACAGGTTTATGAGATTTGCAAGTCATTGCATTTTGTTTTTATTTCTTACATTTTACAGTCAGCATTTTTAGAATTGAGGTTGTATGTTTTTCTATTTGTGTTTGAGTATGTGTTAGATAAACCTTTGATAAACTGACACAGTGAAAATATTTTCAGTGAAATATTAACTTCAGAGCATGAACCACACTCAGCCCACCAAAAACAAAATCTTTTTGTTTCTGTTGGGGTTTTTCACAGAAAACAGTTGCTTCTTCCTTTTCACACTGCATATTTTTGCATGCAAATAACCCCTTTTTCATTTTTTTTTAAATATTCTGTTTTAGTAAGTCACAAAAAATGAGGAAAAAGAATGGGAAATTAAGCTAATTTTATTAAAAAGGGGGTTAAGTTTAAAACTGACCCAGTGCTAATGGACTACAAGAATTATTTGACAGCTGTATTTATGTCAGAGAAAAAGACATGAATCACTTTACACACACACACACACGTCCAATGAAACACACACACCGTTTAAAGTGGTAAAGTGCAGTCTGATCAGAGTGGCAGGCAGACATCCTGAAGAAAATGGAGTGGCATTAATATTAATACCAGTAAAGTGCCTTTATAATCATACAGTGGTCTGTTAGCTGGTGGGACTGATGGCATGTCTCTCTCACAAACACACACACACACACAAACAGAGAGAGAGAGTGAAGTGCTGCCAACTGAAAGACACATACATTGGCACAAACAACATGTTTCTACATACACACCTTGCATGTTGTGCACAATAAACCAATATACAACTCTAAGAAAGGACTTATGTACTCTTGCTGAGTGTTTGTGGGTCTTTCTGCCATAAGTTTTGTATTTAATAACTGAAAAGCTTCTCTGTTGGGTTGAGATCAGATGACTGACTTGGCCATTGAAGAATATCCCATTTCCTTACCTTAAGAAACTCATGTTGCTTTTGCAGTTAGCTTTGGGGTCATTATCCATTTGCACCGTGAAGCTCTGATCCGTTTTGCAGGATTTGTTTGAATCTGTACACTTCACAATTCATCCTGCTGCTTCTATCAGTGGACACATCAGTAGTAAACACCAGTGATTACCACTAACATTTCTTTGGGAATCATATTGAAGGCTTCAATGAAACCCAAATACAAGTTCAACACTTGTCATCAAATAACAAAGGAACTGGCCTCTCCAGACCATAAAACTGTCTTGTCAGTAAGTTCTCATCTGGAAATTGGGAGATATTGTTAAAATGACTGTAATTCCTGAATAATTCATTTAAAACTATTGTAAGTCCCCTTGAATAAAAGCTGAAAAATTAAATTAGATTTTACAAGTGCAAAGAATCCAAATTTAAAGTCCACTGTAATTACAAAAACATTTTCATTGTCTAAATACTTATGGACCTGACTGTAACTACAGTATAACATGGAATATGTATTTGGTACCTTAATATCTTCAATTTAGCATACTTAAATCAAGGTAATATACATACTGTAACTAAACAATCTAAAATACTATATATTTACAGTATATAGATTTACACTAGTAAATCTACCTGTGTATATAGCACTCACTGCACACAGAGATAGATTTTCATAAGCATACTAGATGTAGATAGATGAGATAAATAACTCGTTAGCACGAGAAAATGAACTTTGTTTTCTCGAGAAAATTGCTGTCATTGCAGCTTTTGAAAAAGTCATTTTTAATGCAAAAAGAGATTTTTTTTACCTGATAAAGTACATATAAAAGCCATGCTGCCAAAAACTGACCCTGTACCAGGAATATTCTTTTTACGTTCAAAATGACCTGATCATTCACGAGATATTCATTTGAGATATTATAGGCCAGCAACTCGTTTAGAACGGTTTAAATACTGGCATTTTTTTTATTTTTATGTATTTATTTATTTATTTATTGGCAAAGCCAGAATCTGACATGTTCTCCACAATCTGAGATTTTCGGCTTGAGTCCGTTCTTGGAAAGGTTTTAAGAACACTGAGAAACTGATCATGAGCATTCAAGATAATCATCTCATGATCTTGCGAAAACCATTGGTCAATTAACTCGTTATCTCAAGAAAACAAAGTTCGGAAGGTTGGAAATTGGACTATAATTAGCTAAGACAGCTGGGTCAACTGATGGCTTTTTAAGTGGTGGTTTAATTACTGCCACCTTGAAGGCCTGTGGTACATAGCCAACTAATAAAGACAGATTGATCATATTTAAGATTGAGGCATCAATAATTGGAAAGACTTCTTTGAACAGTCTAGTAGGAATGGGATCTAATAAACATGTTGCTGGTTTGGAGGAAGTAACTATTGAAGTTAACTCCAAAAGATCAACTGGAGCCAAAGAGTCTAAACAAATACCAGCAGTGCTGAAGCAGCCGAACATGAAGATAAATCTTGGAGATGGTTTTGAATAATTTTTTCTCTAATGTCTAAAATTTTATTTGTAAAGAAATCCATGAAGTCATTACTAGTTAAAGTGAAAGGAATACTCGGCTCTACAGAGCTCTGACTCTTTGTCAGCCTGGCTACAGTGCTGAAAAGAAACCTGGGGTTGTTCTTATTTTCTTCAATTAATGATGAATAGTAAGATGTCCTAGCTTTACGGAGGGCTTTTTTTATAGAGCAACAAACTCTTTTTCCAGGCTAAATGAGCATCTTCTACTTTAGTGAGATACCATTCCCTCTCCAGCTTACGGGTTATCTGCTTTAGCTGCGCGTTGTGATACCACGGAGTCAGGCACTTCTGATTTGAGGCTTTCCTTTTCAGAGGAGCCACAGTATCCAAAGTCGTACGCAGTGAGGATGTGAAACTATCGATGAGATAATCTACCTCACTGGGAGCAGAGTTTAGGTAGCTGCTCTGCAGTGTGTTGGCACATGGCACTGAAGAGCATAATAATGAAGGAATTAGATCCTTAAACTTAGTTACAGCACTGTCACAAAGACTCCTACTGTAATAAAACTTATTCCCCACTGCAGTGTAATCCATTAAAGTAAATGTAAATGTTACTAAGAAATGATCAGACAGGAGGGGGCTTTCAGGAAATACTGTTAGGTCTTCAGTTTCTATGCCATATGTCAGGACAAGATCCAGAGTATGATTAAAGTGGTGGGTGGGCTCCTTTACATTTTGACAGAAGCCAATTGAATCTAATAATAGATTAAATGCAGTGTTGAGGCTGTCATTTTCAGCATCTACATGGATGTTAAAATCACCCACTATAATGATTTTATCTGAACTGAGCACTAAATCAGATAAAAAGTCTGAGAAATCAGACAGAAACTCTGAGTAAGGACCAAGTGGATGGTAGATAATAAAAAATAAGCCAGATGATAGACATCAATTAGTAAAACTGCAGGAATGTCTTAAAGACATAAAGGCCTGGATGACCTCTAATTTCCTGCTTCTAAATTCAGATAAAACTGAAGTTCTTGTACTCGGCCCCACAAATATTAGAAACATGGTGTCAAACCAGATACTTACTCTGGATGGCATTACTTTGGCCTCCAGTAACACTGTGAGAAATCTTGGAGTCATTTTTGACCAGGATATGTTCTTCAATGCACATATTAAACAAATATGTAGGACTGCTTTTTTTACATCTGCGCAATATTTCTAAAATTAGAAACATCCTTTCTCAGACTGATGCTGAAAAGTTAATCCATGCATTTATTACTTCTAGGCTGGACTACTGTAAATCATTATTATCAGGCTGTCCTAAAAGCTCCCTGAAAAGCCTTCAGCTGATCCAAAATGCTGCAGCTAGAGTACTGACAGGGACTAGAAAGAGAGAGCATATTTCTCCCATATTGGCTTCTCTTCATTGGCTCCCTGTCAAATCTAGAATAGAATTTAAAATCCTTCTCCTCACATACAAGGTCTTGAATAATCAGGCCCCATCTTATCTCAAAGACCTCATAGTACCATATCACCCCAATAGAGCACTTTGTTCTCAGACTGTTGGCTTACTTGTGGTTCCTAGGATACTTAAAAGTAGAATGGGAGGCAGAGCCTTCAGCTTTCAGGCCCCTCTTCTGTGGAACCAGCTCCCAGCTTGGATTCAGGAGACAGACACCCTGTCTATTTTTAAGATTAGGATTAAAACTTTCCTTTATGATCAAGCTTATAGTTAGGGCTGGATCAGGTGACCCTGAACCACCCCTTAGTTATGCTGCTATAGGCCTAGTCTGCTGAGGGGAGGTCCCATAATGCACTGTTTCTTTTCATTCATCTTTATTTACTTGTTTATACTTCACTCTGTATTTAATCATTATTATTAATCTCTGATTCTCTTCCACAGCATGTCTTTTGTCCTGTCTCTCTCCACTCAGCCCCAACCGGTCGCAGCAGATGACTGCCCCTCCCTGAGCCTGGTTCTGCTGGAGGTTTCTTCCTGTTAAAAGGGAGTTTTTCCTTCCCACCGTCGCCAAGTGCTTGCTCATAGGGGGTCGTTTTGACTGTTGGGTTTTCTCTGTGTTATTGTAGGGTCTCTACCCACAATACATAGCGCCTTGAGGCGACTGTTTGTTGTGATTTGGCACTATATAAATAAAAGTGAATTGAATTGAATTGAAATCGCTGTAACTCCTCAATGCTTCAACATACGGTCCTCAATGAGGGCTCTAATCAAAGATACTACCCTGAGAAATCCTTTGCTATACACAAATTTACTGATAGTACGAATTAATTATAATTATAGACATATAAATCAGAGGTTGCCCTAATTTGTACAAGAAGGAAAATGTTAGGCCTTCATTCACAACCCCCCCCCAGTCTATTTTCAGGGATTCCTTCACACACTCAAAATACATAAATTGTATATTGATCAAAAGTTACAGTAAATGTAAACTTTACATAGACACATAAAATAAGAAACCACAATCCTCCCAATAGTCCTCCTCTGATACAAAACTTACAACCTCCTCCCAAACAATTACCCCCACCCCCCACAAACAAAGCAACTCACACAAAGCGGATATCAACTGATATAAAAAAAAAATGCTCGGAGTCATTGCCATGAAAGCCCAGCAAGGTCTATAAAACACCTTTGCTGCCCCTAAAAACACTTGTGTTTCCACGTCGGCGCACACAACGGCACACAATCGTGCGCGCACACACAAATATATGTGGCACCACAGCAGCGTATGGTGATACTTTCTGTGTAATTGTGCATATTTACATCTAAACTGCATATACATGAGGCAACTGTTTGTTGTGATTTGGCGCTATATAAATAAAATTGAATTGAATTGAACATCTGTTCCATACTGCACATGATGGCAACTGGATCCTTGCGAAACCTGCAAAGCACTCCCACCAAGGTGTTTCTAAGGTCTGGTCCAGTAAGAAGGTGATCGTTCAGTGACATAAACCGAAAACTGGCTGAACAATTGAAAACAACACATATCTTCCCAGGTTTTTGAGGATGGTATACCCCATGGTGGGTAATATACCAAAATGGCTGGTTATTCAGCTCTTCTTCAGAGACCTTCTCTGCATCTCCATGAACAATATCTTCCATAAAGTTCATGTAATCTAAGCAGTATTTCTGATCTCTCTTGAATTTCCATTGCAAGCACATAAGTTGTTGAGCAGCACACAACTTACTGTTGGGCAAATTTGGCCTGTCCTGTTTGAAGGGTATAGGCATTTCATAATGACCATCTTGCTTGTGTTTGATTCCATTCCTTAGCTTGATTTTCCTGGGAAATAGTTGCTTCATCTCCAAGTCTTTAATTGAAATCAGATTCCAACCTCTTAATTACATTATCTGGAATGATCATTTCCTTGATTCGAGTTCTGCAGACATAGTGAACTTCAGCTTTAAGATTGACTGTGGGTTTGGGTTCAGATATCACCCCTTTTATGATGATGTGATGGCTCACTCCAGTGGCATTGACGCTCACTTGGGCTACCATAACTCACTATGCTCCACCCTAGATCAGTTTTCTGTGCAAAGGGTTGTTTCCCTCCCCATATACAACTTCTCTAGGCATTAGAGCCTGTGGGCAATTGTAACCAATCAGCAGACCAATCTCACAATCCATTTGTGGAGCAATATCTTCAGCAAGATGCTCCAAATGAGGCGACCAGCAAGGAGCAGCAGGGAGTCAAGGCACAAGGCCCAGACCCAGGTCCAGCCATATATACAGGTGCTGGTCATAAAATTAGAATATCATGAAAAAGTTGATTTCATTCCATTCAAAACTGAAACTTGTATATTATATTCATTCATTACACACAGACTGATATAGTTCAAATGTTTATTTCTTTTAATTTTGATGATTATAACTGACAATATAGAGAATATTACTTCAGACCAACATAAAAAAAAGGATTTTTAGAAATGTTGGATAACTGAAATGTATGAACATGAAAAGTATGAGCATGTGCAGCACTCAGTACTTAGTTGGGGCGACTTTTGCCTGGATTACTGCAGCAATGCGGCGTGGCATGGAGTCCATCAGTCTGTGGCCCTGCTCAGGTGTTATGAGAGCCCAGGTTGCTCTGATAGTGGCCTTTAGCTCTTCTGAGTTGTTGGCTCTGGCGTATCCCATCCTCCTCTTCACAATAGCTCATAGATTTTCTATGGGGTTAAAGTCAGGCCAGTTTGCTGGCCAATTAAGAACAGGGATACCATGGTCCTTAAAGCAGGTACTGGGAGCTTTGGCACTGTGTGCAGGTGCCAAGTCCTGTTGGAAAATGAAATCTGCATCTCCATAAAGTTGGTCAGCAGCAGGAAGCATGAAGTGCTCTAAAACCTCCTGGTAGATGGCCGCGTTGACCTTGGACCTCAGAAACACAGTGGACCAACAGCAGCAGATGACATGGCACCCCAAACCATCACTGACTGTGGAAACTTTAAACTGGACCTCAGCCAGCGTGGATTCTGTGCCTGTCCTCTCTTCCTCCAGACTCTGGGACCTTGATCTCCAAAGGAAATGCCAAACTGACTTTGATCAGAGAACATAACTTTGGAGCACTCAGCAGCAGTCCAGTCCTTTTTGTCTTTAGCCCAGGCGAGACGCTTCTGACGCCGTCTCTTGTTCCAGAGTGTCTCGACACGAGGACTGCGACAGCTGAAACCCATGTCTGCATACGTCTGTGGGTGGTGGTTCTTGAAGCACTGACTCCAGCTGCAGTCCACTCTTTGTGAGTCTCCCCCACATTTTTGAATGGCTTTTGTTCCACAATCCTCTCCAGGGTGTGGTTATCCCTATTGCTTGGACATGTTTTTCTACCACATCTTTTTCTTCCCTTCGCCTCTCTATTAATGTGCTTGGACACAGAGCTCTGTGAAAAGCCAGCCTCTTTAGCAATGACCTTTGTGTCTCAGCCTCCTTGTGCAAGGTGTCAAAGGTCATCTTTTGGACAACTGTCGAGTCAGCAGTCTTCCCCATGATTGTGTAGCCTACAGAACTAGACTGAGAGGCCATTTAAAGGCCTTTGCAGGTGTTTGGAGTTAATTAGCTGATTAGAGTGTGGCACCAGGTGTCTTCAATATTGAACCTTTTCACAATATTCTAATTTTAGAGATACTGAATTTGGGTTTTCATTAGTTGTCAGTTATAATCATCAAAATTAAAAGAAACAAATATTTGAAATATATCAGTCTGTGTGTAATGAATAAATATAATATACAAGTTTCACTTTTTGAATGGAATTACTAAAATACTTTTTCATTCTAATTTTATGACCAGAACCTGTACAAACACACACGCACACATGCATGCACGAACACACAGATACACACACACACACACACACACACACACACACGTGCACAGATACACGCATACGCACACACTCACCCACCCAAATAAAGTCATGAAGACTGTGTCAAATACATAAAAACACACATTCATCCACATATACCTACCCTCTGCAGTTGGAGTTTGGGTGAGTGGACCCCCCCCCCAGGGCCTACAGCGACCCCAAGACCCCGCCAGCCCGGTCCCTGAAGAACCACCCAACCCCCACACCAGGTGAGGCACAGGAAATTGGGGTGTGGGATAACCCACCCACTGCTCCCCCTAAGCCTCCCCAACTTGTGTTTTGATAAGTGTATGTATTTATGTCTTGTGAATTTATGAGGTGTATAGGGTGCAGTTAAAATTGAGGGGACAGTTGTGCTACAAGCACCAACTGCTGGCTGTCAGTGCCCACACTGCCCTCCCAAAACCCTCCATGTCTAAAGTGCAAATAAAATTTGGGGACAGAAAGTAGCGAGGATCTGAATTGGGCCACCTCAGCATCCCCATCTCATCAACCTCTGGGTAACATGCCTGCCCCAGTTACTGATATTTCAAGTCACAACAACACAACACAAAAAAAGCAAACAAACAAAAAATACCCCACAATTTAAGTTGTTCAAAAGCTCCAGGAACAGACTGGAAATGGTGGAGTTTACATGCATGCTATGCAGAAAGATCTGTGGGTGCAGAAACTACACATGCATTTCTACTTTTTTTTTTTTTTTTTTTTTAATGTGTGATCTGATCTGTCTGGATCACAGTGGGGTGAGGCAGGGAGCGAGCTGGGCTCCAAGGCTGTAAATAAAACACAGGCTGATGTTTCCAGAGAAGTTGCAGAGCTACCTGTGTCCATAAAGCAGTGAAATACTGTGAGAAATGATGGCAGGAGCTACAAAGAGGCAAGGCTGAACATTTCCAGATGGACCCCCCCCCCCCCACACACACACACACAGTAGAAAGGTTGAGGTTTTCATTCCTTCTGAAAAACATTCTGGTGGTACATCTTGTCTGTGAAATAAGGACTCTCTTCTGTAAAATGTAAAAGTGGATCAGGAAGAAAAGTCTTTTGGGGTTCATACCTCATCTTTACATTATCTGCATCAATTTTTCATTAACCTCAAACAATGTTGACCAGCTGATCTACTTTAAAAGGTATTCACACCGCAATCAGTTTCTGGTGATCTGCTTTTCATTAATGTTTTTTCTTATAAATAACTGTTCATCCCCGTGACATTATCTTGTCAGCCAATGAGATTCCCGAGTCTTGCTTCCCTCCTTATTTCAAATATAGTGTGGCAAACGGGCAACATGGCAGCCTGATGTGTAGGAGTGGCAGAGTCTGACTCCCTGTGCTCTCAATGCCACAATTACCTTAGCACTTATCCTTGGCTGCTCCTCAGCTATAATATACACAGCAAAATGGCCTTCCTCACTGCCCAAGCCTCAGCCCACTGGGATCACTGGATCAGCCTTGCAGAAATCATGCTGACTTTCTGAAGGCTCTGGATGTTGAAGGGCTTTCTTGGTTTTCACGCCTCTGCAATGTTGCATGGAGATCTGAGGGAGTCCCATTTTCAATAAGGGAAACCAGAGGGTGTGCTCTAACTATCGGGTTAACACTTGCCAGTTTCCCTGGCAAGGTATATGCCAGGGTGCTGAAAAGGAGAATCTGTCCATTAGTCAAATCTTAAATTCAAGACGAACGATGCGGTTTTTGTCCTGGCTGCAGAATACTGGAGCACCTCCTTATCCTCAGGAGAATATTTGAATGTATGTGGGAGTGTTCATCCAATCTATATGCATTTTGTGGACTTGGAGAAAGCATTCAACCACATTCCTTGCGGTATCCTGTGCAGGATGCTACAGGGTGTCTGGCCTGTTGTTACAAACCATTCAGTCTAGGGCTGGGCGATATGGACCAAAGATATGTCGATATTTTTTAGCTGAATGGCGACATACAATATATATCAATATTTTTTCATCCCTAAAGGTATAAACAAAAAGGCACTTCTGAGTCAAAGCTACATGTCCCAAATGTCACACAGGCACTTTTGTTAACATTCAGCTGTAGATGTACATGAGAAATTACTCAAAAATAAACTATTGGCATATTTAAATAATAATGCTCCTCAAATAAATTAATGCTTTTTCCCTCCATAACAAAAGACTCACAGCCATGCTATTAAAATGTAAACAGAAAAGATAGAGAGCTACAATAGCAAAAGGCTGACTGAGTCTTTAAAAAGCCAGTCTGCAGTGAAGTGGACTTCACCAAAGTGCTTCCTCCTGTGTGTACTCCTGTATATCTAGTACTCTGTGCAAATAACAAAACATGTAACAGACGGAATGAACAAACTTCCATCCTTCAGTCAGCAGGATTTCAGTCAGCTCAGTAAATCCATACACATATGCACTGACCTATCACAGCAACGGGCCCATCCGCTCAATGCGGCGTCTACGTATCCTCCGACTGCATCCTCGAAAAAGACCTACTTCAGTTATTAAGGTCACATGACTTACGGTACAACCCAACAGCCAGGTACTCCTGGGGGTCCGGGCAATGCTAAAGTGTATGAGCGGACGCAGTATGAATGCTGTTTGTACACAAAGCACAGAGACAGCTGAAGATTTACGGTTTCCAAACTCTCCAAAAGTCACAGAAAAAAGTCGCTAAATTTGTTGATAGTCACTTTTTGGAAAAAAAATCACCAGCGGGGTCTGAAAAGCTGCTGAGTTGGCAACACTGCCATGCTGTCGCTTCCTGCATGATTTACAGAAGTGGTGAGGGAGAGAGACGGGGCAGTGTGAAGCTGTGCAGAGAGAGAACGGTGAACTGGTGGATACACAAGTATGATTGTAACGTGACATAGACTATATTGATATAAACAATATTGTCTCATCTTATATTGTGTATGAAAATATATTGATATTTCTTAAAAACTCAATATATCACCCAGCCCTAATTCAGTCCCTGTACAACTGTAGCAAGAGCTTGGTCCCATTGCCTTTCTGATGGATATTGGACTCTGCTGAGGTTGCCCTTTGTCACTGATTCTGTTTATAATTTTTACGGAAAGAATTACTAAGCTTAGCCAAGTGGTGGAGGGCTTCTGGCTTGGTGGCCTCAGAATTTCATCTGTGCTTTTTGCAGATAATGTGGTTGGAGGCCTCCAGCTCACATTTCAGCAGTTCACAGTCAAGTGTGGCATGGCATGAATGAGAACTGGTGCAGTGCTCTGGATACTGCACCAGAGAACTGAGCATAAACACAAAACCAAAATACAAAAACCTCTTGGGGACCAAACATAGCCTAATCCAAAAAAATCAAAGCAAGGCTAGACAGTCAAGCTCAGCAACAGGACAATAAGCAGGGGAAACACGGGACTTAAATACATCAGGGGTTAACGAGGGAAAGTGGAAACAGCAGGGAGCACAGCTGAACACAATGACACTGGCGAGACAAGGGGAAGCAAAACTGTACATGACAGACAGGGACCAGGTGGCTATCAAAATAAAATAGAAAGTCAGACAGCAGAACAAAGACACAGACCTGACACATGGAAACACAAGGAACTAGAAATAACAAACTGAGGACCAATACAAAAGAGAAAAAAACAAAACAATGGGCCACCGGCCCAGGACCATGACACTTCCTTCGAAATAGGGTGAAGACTGCAATCATTCGAGAGAGGCTCAGAGAAAAGAAGCTACTCCTCCACATCGAAAGGAGTCAGTTGAGATGGTTAGGGCATCTGACTAGGATGCCTCCTTTCGCCTCTTGGATGAGGTGTTCCGGACGTGTCCTACCAGGAGAAGGCCCTGGAGCACAACCAGAACATGCTGAAGACGTATCTCTCGGTTAGCCTGAGAACGCCTTGGTGTTCCCTTGGATAAGCTGGAGGAGGTGGCTGAGGAGAGGAAGGTCTGGGTTTCTCTGCCTGCCAGTGCAACAGTGTTGCTCTCAGCAAAGATGCTCTATTATTTTATTTAATGGAAGACTTTGTGTGTTGGTCAAAGAAAAATGTTTTATTTGTTTAGCTGTTTCACTAGTTGAACTGAACTATATCACTGAATTGAATTGGAACTAAATTTAATTTAATTGAACTGAACCAAATCAAACTAAACTGAACTAACCTGGTTAAATACTGGTGTGTTTTGCATTCCTGGGAAGAGCCTTTTTTTGTGGGGCTTTGGATTTCTTGGTGCTTATATATTGAACTTTTCTGAGAGCATTTTCATTTTGATGTTCTTGTAGTATTAATAGTTTTATATTGAAATACACGGTGTGACTTCTGTTTTGAAATGTAATTGACCCTTTAATTTGCAGGAGCAGTTGGAGGTAACTGGGTTCATAGGAGAATGAGATCCCAACTTAATGGATCTCTCTCGCTAGAACCCCCACAATATAAGGATATAAGAAAAGTAGTTTATGGGCAGTCTGCTACACATCATCCCAGATAGCAAAGTGACTCTGGACTGGATCCGTCCCGGATGTACCACAGAGTCCGTAATGGATCTGCAAACTGAGTTCCGATCAAAGTCCACTTGTGCAGCAGAATGGATCTGAAACGGATCAGGATAATGGATCCGATTCAGATTCTGTCAATTCCCCCATTCATCTGGTTTGGATCAGTTTCAGATCTGGTCCAAAACAGTTTCGGAACCATTCATGTACCACCTTATCCAGTCTGGATCTGATTCTGATCCATTCCTGTACTAGCTCATCAGACCCAGATCCATTTTGGATCTATTCATAGTGGCTTGTTGTCAACTACAACAACAGTAGCTGGTTATAAGCTAACATTATGCCAGCTAATGTTATGCTTGAGTGTTCTAAAAATCACACTTTCCCTCTGATAGACAGTTTGATTACATTCTCATATTGTATGAGTGTTAAAGTTCCATAATGACATTTAATATATATATATATATATATATATATATATATATATATATATATATATATATATATATATATATATACACACACACACAAACACACACATACTAGTGTTGTAGTACTCAAGACCTCGGTCTTGTCATGGACTCGGACATTGCGGACTCGGGCTTTTATTTCAAGACCAGTCAAGACCACAGCTGTGGAAATATATCTAAATTACCAGAATATTGTCCAGTTTATTAGTTAACATCCTTGCTTTTATTGGATGTAAAACATACTGATTCAGATCCAACAAAGATTGCGCTCCTCTGCCCTCTCCCAGGAGCGCAGCCCCGCAGACTCCCCCCAGGCTAGGTCGCTGCTATTATTGCCTCTTGCTCCTGTATCATGTCACCGCAGTTTGCAATCTACCACAGAGCACGGGCAGTTTCATTCACAATGTGGACCTTTGACCTCACTATGCTCATGTGTGCGCTTGAGTTCGCGGGCTACAGAAATTAAAATGACAACTGGCATGAACACGAGGAGAAGTAAGAGGGAAAATGAAGATCAAAGGAAAATTTCAGGCTTCCTATTCAAAAAAAAATTCCAGCATGAAAGGTAAATACCAACCTTCATGTATTTTGATACACAAGCTGAAGATTTAATACAGATTTTAGGGCTGCAATTGATTCTTGGAGTAACTCAGTTCAAATATTAAAAATCCTGGACACAAATTTGTTGCTTTGAAGGTTCGTTTTAACTCAGCAGCTCAGGTGTCTCTGTGTAAGCGGAGCATTTCATCCATATTAGTTCTCCGTCGCTGAGACAGATTTCCATCATTTGGAAAAAAACGACCCTTTAACATGAGTGGATCATCGCTAACAAGTTTTTCCACACCCCCACTGCTCTGTGCTGTGAGTGTGCTTCTTTGAATGTGAGCACCTGTGTTGTGCAGAGAAGGTCAGCTGGTATTTTTCCTTTACGTCAGCTGTAGCCACCAGAACAGATCTATAACCACAGTTTACTTGGGGGCTGCCATTAGCACTAGCAATCATTCGGTGCCCCCCCCCTCCACCCCCTTCAGTGCTGTCAAAATGTTTATCTTTAATCCCTGATTAGCGACTAAAAATAGACCTACAGTAGAAACATAATTTGGAGGATGTTTGTGAATAAAAAGCATTACAGCATTAAGCTCATGCAGCCCCCAGTTTTTCAACATAAACACAATAGCAGCTGTTTTACGCGCAGTCTGTCTGCACACGTGCAGTAAGAGCAAAGAGGCGGAGCCACTGAGACCGGGAGCTCAGGTGGAGGGAAAGGAGCTCTTGTTCCTGTAACCACTTTAAAACCTTTACTGGGAAACAGCTGGAGGTCTTTCACCAACCCCCTGATTAGCAACATGAAGAACAGAGAACTTTGTAGCTGCTCCATCCACCTTGTTTGTTTCACACAGAGAAACATCTGCAGTACGGAAGATAAAATATGCTGATGAATTGTTAAAATTAAAAATTATTTCTTATCCAATTACTTGATTAATTGACGGAGTAATCAATTGGATACTTGATTACTAAAATAATTGATAGTTTCAGCCCTACTTGTACTCAGAAAGCCATAGTCAAACATTAGTTTTCAGCACCAGTGGAGCTGTGAAAAGCCTTCAAGAATAAAAAACTACAGTTCCCAGCAAGATGATGTCACTTCCTGTTGTTGCATTAAAAACATGATAGTTTATGCTTACAACATGGTGGCTGATATTCGAAAGTAGGACCTGCTTTTAGCTTTTTGTTAAAACATCTGGATTATGTTTTTGTTGTGTATGTTTTTATGTGATTTCTGCAAACCCATTAGTGGAAGGAAACGGCACTCTGGGACACATTAAATGCATGATATAAGTGTAACTCTTCTGGATTATATGCAAAAATTATCACTCTATCGATCTCTCTATCGAGCTGAAAAATATTTCTTGCTAGAACCCTGTAGTTACCATGGCCACCAATGACGGAAGATAAGTAAGTTTTGTCTCTGCCATTAGTACATTGAGCTAGTGGTGGCCAGATCGATCCTAATATCGATAATATCAATACCAACTTTGGTATTGGTAGTGGTCAATATCAGTGTAATGAGATCGATACTTTAGCTTCAGTTTCTCTCCTGTATGCAGTGCTGCTGTTTCATCAAAGATGAGAGCTGACTGTTTAAGTGCCGCTCCTATTACAGCACAGAGCAGACACACTTTGCTCCTCCCCTCCCCACAGTGTTTTGGCGTTATACCGTCACATGACACATAACATATTTTACTTGGGGAAAAAAAGGAATTTGCTATGAAACATTTAAAGCAAATTTAAATTTAAATTTGTACAGCTTGTTTATTTAAGAAAAAAAATCTAGAAAATTAGTGAATGAAGGGAATTTTTTAATAAATTTTTGTGTTATACTTTCTGAACAATCTACCTGGAAAAAAGTTAGCATTTGTTCTTGAGTGATGATTTTGTACACTCCATTTATGGAAAAAAAAATTCCAGACATCAATGTATGGGGAAAATTGTTTTATTGTTCCAGAACAATAACTTTTATTTTGATAAAATATTTTTTTTACTCACCTATAAACTTTGCAAGTTCTATCCTGGGTTTTAACTAATTAATGATCCAAAGGAAAAAAATCTCAAACCAGTTCAACTTCATGAGGATTCTTCATAGTTATTACAAAGTATCGGTATCAGTATCTGTGATACTGGCCTTGTATTTACTTGGCATCAGATCAATACTAAATCTTGCAGTATGGAACACCACTACATTGAGCACTGCCTACACAAGGAGTGATTGACAGTGCTAAGACCCTCCTCCTAGCTCTGATTGGTTGCTTTTGACTGCGAGTGGTTCAGGGAGGAGGTGGAGGAGCTCAATTTTTTTTCACAGATTATCTGTCTCATACTGTCGTGACACGGTGACAGTTTTAACAAATATGTAAAAAACAGATTTTTTAAATTAAAGTTCCATACTGCAGCTTTAATCTGTATAAGACAGAAACTTGTGGCTTTAGTTCTTACTGTCGATGAGTTTTTGCCATTTTTTCAGTTTTACACATTTAGCTGTGTGGTTTTGAAATAGCGCCCATTTTTACAGAGATTGTTGTTGGTTTAAAAACATAACTTTACTTTTCTCTGCCTTTCATAAACAATATATAAAGACTATTGTGATTAATGTATTGTATTGATTATGAAATGTAGCATTAGGCACTGGTCTTGGTCATGTCTCAGGTTAGGTGGTCTTGACTACAACACTGACACATACATAGATATAAATACATACATACATTCATATATACAGTAGAAGCCACTCAAAGTTGCCAGGCTGCCAGCCAGCTGGAAGTCCCCCTCCTTATTCTGGGCGTATCTACTTCCCAGCATGACCATACCCTTTTCCCTCGGTTGCACAGTGTCACCAAGAGGTGGCGCTTTCTTCACAAAAACTTTGACTTCTGTGATTCACAAATGTTTTGTTAACATTTCATGCTGAAGTATTTTCACCGTCTAAAACAAAGCTGCAACCAATAATGGTACAAGTTTTGAAAATTTTTAGTCAGTATGACCCTTCACACATTTTCCACTGCAAATCACCAAACATTCTTTTGATCAATTTATTTTTGTGAATCTAATAAATAAGTAAATAAATAAAAACCCACTGCCTCATCCCACTTCTGCTCCCTGGTGTCAAACTTGTTTTGCATGACAGTACTGTCCCAACTGTCCTTCCACCATCAGACAGATGTGCCTTCTCAGAAATGTGTGCTGAAAATTATGAGCACAAATTGGAAATTTTTGTTCAAATTATAATCAATATATATGAATGAGATCAGGAGGGAGGCACAACAGTGAGCGTCTACAGCTGTCTGTAAAACACAGCGCAGGTTCTGTCATGGTTTGGGGCTGCGTTTCATCCACTGCTGCTGAGATCTCATTCATTAATCAGCACAAAAAAGTCTCAAACACACTGGCACTGCAGTAACAGCATACCTGGATAGAAAAACACACAGTAGAACACTATCATTCATGTATTGGCCTCCCCAGAGCCCAGACTTCAACATTACTGAATCAGTGTGGGAGCATCCTGACAGTGAATGCAACTAAAGGCAGAAACATTTAACATAGATAACATAGATTTCCTTCCACAGAAGAATCCTCTGTAATGCTCATGATAGTCTGGGCTCTCTGACTGTCTACAGAGGTACTTTCTGCCCTTTAAATTACTGTAGCGTTTACCAGAGATATGCAATATTAATTTATTTTATCCAAAGGTGCGGACGCTTTCTCTTTGGAGTGCCACTTTCAGAGCGGGCGATTTAAATTTACAGAAAAAGACAAAGTGGTTTGTTGCAGGCAGTCTACTACATTTTAAAATGATGCAGTCTATAAATTATTTAAAACTGGTGGCAGAACATCATGTAATTAGTGTGCTTATTTATTTACTCATCAGGTTAGAGTTATTCAGACCGAACATGCCCTGTTCACTCTCTCCTACCTGTCAGCATAGCAGTTTTTGGACCTATAAAAATAAATACTGCAGTATTCAGCTGGACACTGTTGAACACGTGGCTGTTGTTGTATTTGGTCGCTTTCACAGCGGCAGGACTCCGATCGTTGCCCTGTGACTGTTAATTTGGAAAGCAGATTATAGATCAACAGCTCATTTACAGCGTTTAAATACAGCCAATCAATTTCTGGCAAATACCAGAAATCATATTTTGGCACAACACCAGCACGTCATATATATATATATATATATATATATATATATATATATGTGTGTATATATATATATACATATGTGTATATATATATATATATATATATATATATATATATATATATATATATATATATATATATATATATATATACGCACACACACACACACACACACACACACACACACTCACGCATGCATGTGTGTGTATATATATATATATATATATATATATATATATATATATATATATATATATATATATATATGTATGTATGTATGTGTATATAATATATATATTCAGGAAAAAAAAATCCCAGCCCGCCCCTACTGGCGGTCTTTTTACCCTCCAAGCTCGGGTCCGCTATCAGAGGCCTGAGGGTCCTGCGCACTATCGTAGTTGTTCCTAGGATTGCACTCTTCTGGACAGAGATCTCTGATGTTGTTCCAGGAATCTGCTGGTGCCACTCCCCCCAGTTTGGGGTTTGCCCTGAGTGTTCCAGTTACCACAGGGACCACTGTTACCTTTATCTTCCACATCCTTTCCAGCTCCTCTTGGAGCCCTTGGTATTTGTCAAGCTTCTCCTGTTCCTTCTTCATGATGTTCTAAATCAGGGGTGCCCAAACTCCCGGCCGACGGGCCCCGCCCCTACTTCCAGTCTGCAAATTTATGTCAAAAATAACATACAATTTGGCCCTTTAAGTTACTTTTTTGACATTTCTATTTACCCTCCAAATAAGAGGGTTAAGTGAAATCAGATAACCAAAGTAAGCTTCTGATTGTACCTGACTATCACTAATTATGATCAACACGTGTTTTGGAGAAACAAGGTGACTGTTAAAGACAGCAAGCTGTTACTGTAGTGAACAGAGTGCATCATCAAAAACTATTTTCTCTTTGTTAACATATTGTCATGGAGTGGTGTGCGGTGGCCTTTGTTTTTGTTGTTTTGTCTTTGCAGGGGGTTGGCCGGTTGTTTTCTCCTCCTCTCTGTTGGGCGGGGCTGGAAGCTGTCGTGTGGAGGCTCTGCACACCTGTGGCAAGTTGCTCATCAGGACTGTATTTAAGGGTTTGCTTTGACCTCCTGTCCTTGCCAGAGTGTCTGCAAACATCGGGGAAGCCTGGCTGCCTGCCTGCCTGCCTGCCTGCCCGCCCGAACGCTGGACAAGGCGGACATTTTGTGGCAAACCGTCCCCTGCGGCCAAAAGGAGGAGCCCACCGGTGAATTCGGGGATCCTGGTGGGTGGAGCTCGACAAGATTCCCCTTCTCGTTTGTCATTACCAGTAACTCTTTTCATAAATCAAGACACTTTCACTTTTCAAGCTTTGGTAGATTCCGGAGCTGAGCAGAGCTTGTTGGATCGGGATTTAGCAGAACAGATCGGTCTGCACATAGAACAGCTCTCCAGCCCCATTTCTGTTTTTGCGTTAAATGGCAACTTACTGGCCACGATCACCCATCGTACCGTTCCCATTGAGATAGTATTGTCCGGTAATCATCATGAACGTTTGTGTTTTTTCGTTTTTTCGGCCCCCAGTACTCCTATTGCATTAGGACATTCATGGTTAAGCACACACAATCCGCACATCAATTGGTCAGAGGGGAGAGTGGAGACTTGGAGTATATTCTGCTTAGCCAACTGTTTGAGATCAGCGGTGCCACTAGGGGGTGCCAATGATCCTGTTTCCAAGGATCATTTCCCAGATTTATCTAGCATTCCTCTGGAGTATCATGACTTGCACCTAGTCTTTAGCAAAGAACAGGCTCTGTCACTTCCCCCTCATCGACCTTATGACTGCGCCATTGACCTGCTCCCTGGAGCACCACTTCCCACCAGTCGGTTATACAACCTCTCTGGACCTGAGAGAAAGACCATGGAGAGATACATCAAGGACTCCCTGGCGGCAGGTATCATCAGACCATCTTCTTCTCCGGTGGGGGCGGGGTTCTTTTTTGTGTCAAAGAAAGATGGCACACTCAGACCCTGTATTGACTTTAGAGGTCTTAATCAAATTACGATAAAGAACAAATACCCCTTGCCTTTGATCAGTTCCATTTTTGAGCCCTTGCAGGAGGCCTCCTTCTTCACTAAGCTCGATTTACGCAATGCTTACCATCTGGTGCGTATCCAAGAAGGTGATGAATGGAAAACCGCTGACCAAACCCCATTGGAATGCCATTTTGAGTATTTAGTGATGCCATTTAGGTTGACTAATGCCCCGGCCGTTTTTCAGGCACTTGTCAATGATGTACTCAGAGACTTTTTGAATGTGTTTGTTTTTGTTTACCTGGATGACATATTGATTTTCTCCAAATCTCTAGCTGAGCATCAGATTCACGTACGGAGTGTGCTCCAGAGACTCTTGGAGAATCGATTATTTGTGAAAGCTGAGAAATGTGTGTTTCACGTGTCTTCTATCTCCTTTCTGGGCTACATCTTTGAAGGCGGGCAGGTGAAAGACGGATCCAGCTAAAATCAAGGCAGTTGTGGACTGGGAAACGCCTACCTCCAGGAGGAGCTTGCAACAGTTTCTCGGATTCGCCAATTTCTATCGCAGGTTCATCCGCAACTACAGCCAGGTAGCTGCACCCCTTACACGTCTCACCTCTGTTAAGACTGAGTTTCACTGGACTCAGGAGGCGGAGGCTGCCTTTAAGCGCCTCAAAGTGCTATTCACCACAGCCCCCATTCTAGCACACCCTGTCCCTGACCGCCAATTCATTGTAGAGGTAGACGCATCCGACTCAGGGGTAGGAGCAGTGTTATCCCAAAGGGCGGGCCCAGGGGAGAAGCTACGGCCGTGTGCCTTCTTTTCTAGGCGCTTAACGCCCGCTGAACAAAATTACGACATTGGGGACAGAGAACTACTAGGAATCAAACTAGCACTGGAAGAGTGGCGTCATTGGTTGGAGGGGGCCCAACATCCGTTCATCATTTGGACTGGTCACAAGAACTTAACTTACCTGCAGCAAGCCAGAAGGCTCAATGCTCGTCAGGCTCGGTGGTCCTTGTTCTTTGGTCGCTTTGATTTCCACATCTCTTACCGCCCCGGGTCCAAGAATATTAAAGCCGATGCTCTGTCCCGTCAGTTCTCCGCAGGGAAGGCTCCAGTTGAGCCGGGGTGCATTCTTCCGAGTTCCTCTGTGGTGGGGGCTCTTTCCTGGGAGGTGGAAGAGTCCATTCAACGAGGGCTTGCTGTCGAGCCAGATCCTGGGATAGGCCCTCCTGACCGGCAGTTTGTTCCTACACCCGCTCGGTCAGCTGTCATTCACTGGGGGCACACCGCTAAGTTCTCCTGTCACCCAGGAGTGAGTAGGACCCAGACTTTTCTCAAGCGGTATTTCTGGTGGCCCTCTTTGGACAAAGATGTGAGAGAATATGTAGGAGCCTGTAGCATTTGTGCCCGAAATAAGACTGTTAATCAACCACCCTCTGGTTTGCTTCAACCTCTGGCGGTTCCTCACAGACCTTGGTCCCACATTGCCGTGGATTTTGTAACTGGTTTGCCACCGTCTAGTGGTAATACAGTTATCCTATCCATAGTTGACAGGTTCTCCAAAGCAGCCCATTTCCTTGCACTCCCTAAGTTGCCCACAGCACTTGAGACTGCTAATCTGCTAATTGAACAGGTTTTCCGTCTTCATGGTATTCCCACGGAAATGGTGTCCGATAGGGGCCCCCAGTTCGTTTCTCAAGTGTGGAAGACTTTTTGTACTGCACTAGGAGCCAAGGTTAGTCTAAGTTCTGGTTTTCACCCACAAACTAATGGACAGATCGAAAGACTTAATCAGGAACTGGAGGCTGCCCTCCGTTGTGTTGCCTCCGATAATCCCTCCTCCTGGAGCACCTGTTTACCGTGGGTTGAGTACGCACACAACTGTCACACCTCCTCTGCCACTAACCTATCTCCTTTTGAGGCCTCCATAGGTTATCAACCCCCCCTGTTTCCGGAGCTGGAGAGGGACTTGGCCGTCCCTTCGGTCCAGCATCACCTCCAGCGGAGTCGGCGCGTGTGGGAGAGCACCAGACGGGCACTCCTCCGCTCTCAGGATCGGACTCGCCTGTATGCGGACCGGCGGAGGGTCCCAGCTCCACGATACGTACAGGGACAGAAGGTTTGGTTGTCGGCTAAAGACATTCCCTTACGGTCTCTTTCCAGGAAGTTGGCTCCCCGTTTCATTGGCCCGTATGAGATCGCGGCTGTTATCGGCCCTGCTGCCGTCAAACCGAAGCTGCCGGCATCTGTCCGGGTCCACCCGGTGTTCCATGTGTCTCAGGTTAAGCCTGTCCGCTCCAGCTTATTGTGCCCTCCGGCGGTTCCCCCGCCGCCCGCTCGCCTGGTGGATGGTCACCCGGCGTTTTCGGTCCGTCGGATTGTGGATGCCCGGCGCCGGGGCCGGGGGTGGCAGTACCTGGTGGACTGGGAAGGGTATGGTCCGGAG
>JAMQGT020013757.1:0-39072 GCA_024447675.2 Pterophyllum scalare | reverse complement strand
GTGTTATGTGGTTATTCGTTCAGTTCAGTATTGCTCTTTTTTAAAGCAGTTAGGTGGGGCACGCAGCTCGATTGTTGTCGTGCGGAGGGCTTTAGAAGTAGTCGGCTAATGCGGTCTACTTCTTGAGTCAGACTGTTCTCGCTCCGACTCGCTGAGACGGCCGCCCACCCAGCCTGGTTTTATTTGGGATTCTTTCAACAATACTATAAGTGCCCTGAGATGACTTAACTTATTATTTGATGCTATACAAACAGAACTGAATGGAGTCAGTAGGTCACTGTGGCAGCATCCAGATGGCTTATTGATTAGTTTTGCATGTGTGCTGATAGTAATAATAAAGAGGCTATCAAGCCCAGGATATCATACTATAAAAATTATTTTATTAATTGCGAGAGAAATTCAGTAGGTGTGCCGTCTTCAGTGTGTTGTGCTACAACAGGATGGCATGTTGAGCAACTTTCACTGGACTGAGAGACATGCCTGCAATCATGTGATAAAGTGTGCTTGTTATTGGCCAAGACTTAAAGGAATCAGGTTCATCTTTTTCCTGCTAGTTTGAGAGTTGGTTTTATGCAGCTGTTTAGGCACCGGCTGTGGGCTTGGGTTTGAAGAATGACAGGTGACTCCCGAGTGTCACTCTTTGCTAGCTGGTGTCTGGGATCGTTTTATGATTCTGGTTCCTGAAAAATGCGCTGTCCTGTCTTTACTTTGGTCTCCTGCCGCTCATCTGTAAAGTGTTTAAAAATGGTTTTGCAAGAGGAGTCACCTTTGACTCCACCAGAAGGCAAACTTTGATTTTTACTTTGCTGGAAAGATTAAAAACCTGTTTGGTTCATGCTTATGCGTAGCAGGGTCTGCCAGTGTGCGTACTGTTAGGCGTGTCTTATGACAGTCACGCAGTAGAGTGCTTCATAGCTCATAAATGGCAGTGTGTGTGTGGGGGGGGGAAATGGACGATCGATGCTAAATATGATATTTTCTGATCAATTTAAACATGCACTCTTCATGTGGTTTTTGCCTGAACTACAGCTTGCCTGTAAACCTGTGAAGCCTGTTAATGAATTCATTATAAATTGTAACATTAATAGCAGTCACTCCCCAAACTTCAGCCTGCAGTGGCCCATTTAAAAATCTGAAAGCCTTCTGTGGCTCACCCAAACCTTTAACACAGCTCTGATTGTTACACAAGCTTTAGATGAACCATTTCCTCCTTTGTGTTTTTCATTAATTCATTTAAATCTTCTAATTATTTGCTTGAGACTGACTCTGAGGTCATGACCTTTAACTTCAATAAATTCAAAATTCAATCGCTCGTTGTGCTGTGAACCAAATAAATAAATGTAAACAAGCGGCTACAATGCATTCCACATAGTGTTCCACATAATCCCTTGGGGTATATGCTTTGGCACATGCAGGTTAAAAAAAAAAATCCACACACAAACAGAGACAAGGACCAAGACACAGGAACGCAAATAAGACAAAGACACAAACACAAAGAGGAGGAAAGAATAAGGAAGAAAAGGAAAGAGAGACACAGAGTGACAGGGTAATATGTATATAAGTGAAGATAAAGCCTCATGAATAGTATAAATGTAAGTATAACAGGCCTCAGCCCCAATCTGCTACCCTAAGTATACAGTGTACATCATTCCAGTGTATATATGACCACTATTACTACTAAATAAACTATGTGTGTCAGGATTTTGAGGACAAGTATGAATTTTTTGTAGCTTTGAAATATAGACCATCTTTGCTTTGGAAGGTGCATCGCACCTGTCGTCATGTTTAAATGTACTTCCCTGTCTTGGAGGATGAGAAGTATTACTGCAGCATTACTGCAGTTTTTTTTCTTTTTCTTTTTTTTGTGGGACGTCTCAGGCTGGTTGCTGATAGCAGGGAGTTTCAGTGCTAATTGTCTTTTAGAGCTTCATCAGAGATCCCGTCTCCGTGCCGATGAGGTTGCTGATGCTGCTGCTGATGCCGTGTGTCAGCAACATCCACAAACAGTATCCGTCTTTAAAGGCCCGTCGGGTCTCAGCATCTTTATTCGTTGTTGCCCAAACAGTTTGATACCATCAGACTCTCATCTCCCTGTAATTCAGTGATGTCAGTGGGTCTCAAATGTTCCAAATGTTGCTTCTGTTTGGAAGCAAAGAAACATCTTTCGATCCCAGGACCTAAATTAGGTAGGACCGGTGAAATCAAATGAATACATCAAATATATAAACCAGTCAAAAAACAAAAAAATGGGGAACAAATTTGATGATTGAAAGTTTATGTCGCTTTATTAACCAAAAATGCTTGTAAAGTCTTTTAAATGTGACTGTTCATTTATTTTTTCTCCCCCTAAGCATTTCAGTAAGTGATGTTGGGCTCAGAACTTGTAAAAAGATCAATTTAAATGGATAAATATTAGACAATGTTATTAACCAGAAGGTCTAGCTGAACAGCACAAATATCTTTCATGCTTTCAAGAGCTATTTTTGTGCAAATTGGAGCTAAATTTTTTTTGAGTTAAAATATGAAATATTGACCATTCTTTAGCTTTGTCAAATGTGAGGATTTGGCACTTTTTTTAGTATGATGATAAACTGAAATAGAAAAACAAAAAAATGAAGACCTCAATCAATTAAACTCGGATATGATACAACAATGAGCTTGAATCTAAAATTAATGCAGGTATTGTGGTCTGTTGTAAAGCCTTCCTGTATCTATCTGTGAGGCAGTATTCAGTTGCATGTCCAGTTAGTGGTGCTGAGGATGGTCTAGATCCATTAATTATCCTCATCCATTTACCACAGCCACAGTCATTTGGACTCCTCTGTCAGCTGACCTCTCTGTCAGCTGACAGAGGAGTCCAAACAGTGTGTTGCTTCAAACTAAATTCAAACAGTAACAGCAATGACCGATTCCCCCGCCAAGTAATGTGAATGCATTCCCTCAGCTGGCAGTTCAGTATTCAGGCCACAGAAACGTTCCTTTGCAGTACTGTATCCAGGATTACACGACTTTTCACAAGTAGTACAATCTTTCGGTTACACTGTATTCAGAAGTGAGTGTGGAGATATCTCTCTGCACCACTACATGAAACGCATCAAACTCCACTCATGGAGTGCCCTTTGGGGTATGATCAGTTCACTGAGCTCATACATACTGAGCAGACTCCACACATTCCCCACGATGACTGCTGGAACGGGTCCAGCATTGAAACCCCATCATTTCCTTCGTAGGTCCTCTGGGAAGAGTGAAGATTCTTTGTTGCCAAGAGTCTAACCTGTAAAACTCCACTTTGTACAACTTGCAAACAAAAGAGAGCCATTTCACAAAATCAGCTTTATCAGGTTATGAAGTAATAAAGTATAATAAAAGTATTATTAAAAAAGGAAAATCAAAATCAAAATAGGAGCTGCCATTCAGCGCAGCGCAAGGAAGAAAAAGAAATCAGCATTTTTAGTGATGCAGTTTACCATTTTGGTTGCTTTTGGATTTCACTCTTTATCTAATATTTAACGTGTATTCTCAGGCATGCATACAGTACCAGTCAAAAGTTTGGGCACACTCACAAACTTTTGACAGGTACTGTTCAAACATCATTTTGAGATGCTGGAATTAAATTTCGGCAAAATGGACGAGCGTGCTGCATCAGTTTTGCACTTTGATTTTCATGTCCTTCACTTCAGCCCTCTGTGGGTTGAATATCTTCATTTCCATCAAACGATGTGGCATCCTTTCATTTGTAACACATTACCCAGTCCATATCAGTATAGATATTCAGCATGATTCCCACCCCCCCAATTTATTCCTGATGTCTTTTCAAAGTGTTCCTTTAATTTGTTTTTTTTGAGCTATGTATATATTTTGTGTATTTCTAGTCTATGTAACAACTGCAGCTTGGCCACTTTTGCAAAAGAGATTTTAATTAAAAAAAAAAAAATCTGGCTAAATAAAGATTAAATAGGGAAAATTAGCACGGCTCAGTGATGTGATGGGAAACCTCAGACAGGATTTGTCTTAACATCTTCACTGCGTGTTTGACACGAATCACTTGTTTCCTCGTTAAAGATCTTCTTACTCCAATGCTGTTTACGCCGTCTGAGTGAGTCTTGCTAACTTGCCTTATTAGCATGAATGCTTTCTTTCTTCTTCATTGTTCCCACATCAATCAGATTCATTCAGCTTTGGTTGTGCTCCACATTTTTCCTCCCCGTGAGTGCAAACAGCCCAAAGCATTGGGCCCCCTGGGAGGAGGAGCACCCCACTGTTTAGAAACCACTAATTAAAGGGTCGTCTAGACCAGGAGACCAATGTGCTGCTTCTATTATAGTTCATTAACAGGCACTATTCATGTTGCATTTCCTTCTCTAATGAGAAAAGATTCAGAAGCATTAATTAACACACAGAACTGTAAAACATGTCCCCCCCCCTAATTTGTCACTTACTTGTTATCACATTTATGTTTACTATTTAACTGAAAACCCTTATTTCCTCAGTGATTAAAATCACTGCTTTTTGCCCCAGAAATTAAATAAGATGATATTTAATATGTCAGATCTCCTTTGCTGCTCTCACTGAAATTCTAACTAGCTCACTGTGCTTGTTTGAGCATATTTCTCAACCTCAGTTACATCACTGCCTTTGATTTTGTCTGAGACCTTTCTGGCTGCCAGACAGATTTATTTCAGTCCCACAACAACTTGTCCTGCAGTCTGAGGTCACGACCTTCCTCTGGTGACAAATTGAAGTTTGGTTGGTTGGCTGCATTTCCAGCTTATTTCATTAGCACGTCTTCATTAAGCGTTAGCTGTTTTTCTTATGAGGAAGATCCCAAGTGTAAAGTGAGAGGGAAAAAAAAAAAGCATGGAAAACAAGAAGTGGTGGTCAGCTGAGTTGAAGTTTAATCACACAAGCTGACTTATCACATGACCCGGGAACACATCATCAGGCATAAACGCTGACTAAAACAGACATGACTCACTCTTCCTCCCTCTCTTGTACTCGCTGTCTGGCCGGCTGTGCTCAGAGACCACACACAGTTTGACATTCGCGTCTCCTGCGCTTCCTCAAATCAAAATCTTTGGGGAAATGAACGTTCACGTCACTGTAGGACAGACAAGAGGCTCTTAGGTTGTCATCTTTCTCATTATATTAAGGTTTTATTTCTGTTTTTCATTTGTGTCTGCAGGGCTCTCACCTTGTATGGGTTCAGTGCTGTCAGCAAGATTGTGCAAACAGCTGAATTTTATGAAAATTTCTGGAGAAGCGTATCATGGGTCAAGGAAAGAATCCATTAAAGTTTGATTTGAATCTGGATCTTGGTGAAGGCCGTGCTCTAGTTCTAATTACATTACATTTTTTTTTAGTCCAATATTATGTTTTTAAGATGCATTTATTGTGCATTTCCTTATATACACACTGTTACAGTGGATGGTGATCATATTAAGCACAGTTTTAAATAAAGAGGTCAGCATATGCATAAATAACCCCAGTGAGCCGAAACCTCAGTCTGTGCGGTATGATTTCAGTGAGAGGGAATATCATCAGTTTGGTCCCCTCAAGCACATAAATCCCCCCAAAACTACTGTTCAAACCTTCTGTTTATGAATCACAACCAATCAGAAGAATGTTGGCCGTCACCAGCAGTTTTCAAATGTTGATTGGTTTGCTGTGCTACAGAAGCACAAGCAGCTCACGCCCTGCACCCCACAGTCGTTTTTATGAATTCTTTTCCATTAAAAATCTGATTTTCAGGTGACAATGATTAATAGTATAAAGACATTATTGTATGTTGTTCCTGGAAGAAAAAAAAAAATTAATTAAACCTAGTTTCACTTCATGTATTTTTTTTTCCTGGGCATCATAATCCAAAACATTTTCCATCATGTAAATCAAATGAAAGCCTAATAATTTAAAGCTGAAGTTAGGAAACATTTGCAATTTAATAGTTAATAATTTGAGGACTTCTAAAAATTGTCGGAAAAAGAAAAATATCTAAACTGAGTGGAATTTTATGGAGGGGTAACAGTAAAGGAAACAGAGGTCCTGGAAGGTCCTGGATTTTAGTAATCAGTGGAAGCCATAAGTGGTGGTGAATTAAAAATTACAATATGATTGCATCAATTAAACACAAATGGATACACAGTTCATTAAAAGGAAATTGCAGCACATAACTGAGATTGTGTTTGATCCAGATTTGTCGATGCTACAGAGCATTTTTCAGCTTGTAACACATTATTTTCCAAGCAGATTTTTTTTTCTAAGTCAGATCATTAACATAACATTTCCCACTGCTGCCATTATTTTGTAAAGCTTTGAAGTAATTAATGACACAAAGGTTATGATGGTAAGGTACAGAGCCTGTCTGACATTTGGAAATGAGATGCAGAGTTTACATTGACCTGCTGGGTCAGCTGATGTTAAAGGGTTACAGCATTATTCTGCCAGGCTGTCTGTGATTTATTGGTAAGGATAGCCTGAGAACGTGTGTGTGTGTGTGTGTGTGTTGGACTTTTTATTAGATAAATGTTGTCATGTTGGCAAGCTCAATGATCTTTATGTGGCGTCACAGTAATTCGGGATGATTGATCCATATTTGGTTAAAATGAGTGAGTATTTGCTGTAAAGGCAAGCTAACTACTGTTTGTGTAGTTAAAATCCATTTATTGTAATGTGTTAGAATCTTATTATAATTCAGTGTTAATGACTTTGAGTCTTTATTGTGAGCATATTTAGCATTCATGATGTTATTTTGTATTGACTGTTTTCTTTGTCTCTATTGTACAGGTGACCTTTCCCTGCAGAAGCTCTCCAACACTGTGCTGGATTTCAACAGCACACAGAATTGTCCCGGAAGCAGCAACAACATTCAGAGCAGCATCAGCTTCCAGTGTGGGAAAACCATGGTAGGACGATCGGTCACATACACTTTTACATTTTTAGACAGATGATTAATGGTTGCCCAACAGCTGCATTTATGGGAATGCACAGACAGCATTGAACCCACTAGTTGCTCTTCTGTATGAATTTCATTTGTTGTCTGCTAACACCTGGTCTGTGCTGACAATGTTGTGCAGCAGCTGCACTTGTATCCTTCAACCACTACTGTGCTGCTGCACACTTAGATGTTTCTGGCATAGTTTATAGTTGGTAACACATTGTGTTCAAAATAAAAACATAGCGTGATAAGACAGAGGGGTTCAGCAGAATCAATCATACTTGCATGCTTGAATCATAGATGTGGCCACTTATCAGCATGTGGACCACCATTTTGACACCTTGGCTTTAGCTTTATGGAGACCACCTTTTTTTTAAACCTTTATATAATGCAAAAATACCATGAAGAGAAACTCTTGAAATGAATGTGCAAGAGTGCCCTGGGCCATTGGAGAAACCAGAGCTCCCAGTCTGGGGAGGCCATCCCTTGATTTGAGCTCAGTAGACTTTTGTTGTGACAAAACATTGCTAACCACTGAGCCACCGTGGGTTAAGGTATCCGCTAATACTAGCTCTGTGTGCAGAGCTAGTCCATAGTCTGGGTAGCTGCATTGCACAGACTCAGAGACCTGCTGATTAGTGCAGGGAGGCAACATAAAAATGGTAAAACAAAAGCATTTAACTTAAAGAGAAACTGGAGCACAGACTCCCTAAAAGGTCTGTTAGTGCAGTTAACCCCATAGTGAGCCATTATTATTAGACAGATATTAACTTTAAAAAGACACCAAGCATGGAGGCAGTTCAGTGAGCTGAACTAACTGAGATGATTCTGTGTTGTCATCCAGTTGTCACTCGTTAGTAATGCATGCATCCTTATTAAGCATAACATTAAGATACAGCTGCAACAGGTGTGCTATAGGAAGGTGGAAATTAGCTATAGACTGTCTTTTCTTTTTTTTTTTGCTGCGCATCAGGCCTTAAACGTGTTTATTTCAGCTCTTATGCTGCAGCCTTTTAACAGGGAAGTGGTGGAGGTTGACTGCATTTCAAACCAGCTCAGCGCTTGACATTGATGTCATTATTTAGCCCCAAAGGTTGCTCCTTTTACAGAGTGATTGCACAAATAATGTGCATGCCATTATGAGAGGTCAAACATTTGCCATATTCTGCTACCACATTTGACTTGATTGTTATCGAAGGCAGGTTTTGGCAGTTGACACAGTGAGAGGGAAGCATGTGTTTTGAAAGAGCTTTCAGTTTTCAGTTTCCTGCATTTTAACAGTGCCGCTCAACTGACTATACAGCAACCCAAATTTGACTGGAGGATAGTTACTTTTTATCCTCCTCCTCAGTATAAAGTGGGAGAACATCTTATTTATTCTAATATTAAGGTGCAGTGAAGATTAAGTTTATTTTGCGTTATCTCTGACACTTTCAATGTGGTATGGGTGCATCCTGTTGTTCGACACAGAGGAAGTGTTATGGTGCTTTGTTGCTTTATCAGATATTTGTGTCTGCACATTATGATGTGCAAAAAAGCACCTGGAAATGAACGTCTCTTTCACTAAAACTAAACCCGACTCTGTCTGTTGGATTCCTGCTCACTACATGCTTGTGAGTCTGTAAATGGAAATTGTGTAGAACAGTGACGAACACTTCTTAGCGTGCTCCTGCTTCATTGTGTCTGGTTTTGACAGTAAAGTATCACTTCCTGTTGAGACACAAAGAGGAGGTTTTTTTTTTGACAAGGGCGTCTGAAGTGGAGAAATAAAGGTGGCTTCCACAAATTTTCAGCAAATCACCAAATGCTAAAAAGAAGAAGTGATGACAGCAAAATGCAGATGATCGGTTATCTTATCTCGGCAGACCTGTGCCTTGTTTGTTTCTTATAAACGCAGAGTTGACTTTGGTAACTAATCCCTGAAACTTCTCAGTGAAATTTACAGGAAAACAAAGACCTGCTGTTGCAAGAGCTAGTAATAAAACCAAGAGCCTTAACATGTGGAATATTACTAAATGTATATTATTGTCAGAATTATTTGTCATGATGTTGAACTGCAGTTTACTTTTTCTTATTGAGTCCATTTATGAGACTTGAAGGTCCAAATGGTAACATTATAGATACATTAGTCCGAGCTTGGTGTTCATTTTGATCATTACAGTTAGGAAAAATAAAAAAGATCGTTGGGCTAGAAGTGAATCCTTGACGCGTTTATTATTAATCACTTTGGGAATTATGTTCCCATTTCCCTTCACTGTTGTTCACCCAGGATTAAAAACATGTGCTTCCTAAATGGCTTTCAGGTGTATCGAGTGCATTTTGTTTTGCCTCGCCTAAGATGATCATATTAGGAATATCTGCTCTCATATCACACAGGGCTAAGAGGAGAAAAGACCAGGAATTAATTTTTTTTTTCTGTTGATATAAGCCAGAAACTACAGCTGTTAAATCAGTTAATGTGTCTTTTAGTTGCCTTTAGTTCCCATGTTAAAATGGGAGGGGAGGGAATCTTGAAAAAATGAACCAGTCAGCTGTTGCAGTCGGTAGAGCACTTATTTAGAAGTTTGCTTTTTTTCCTCCCCACATTGTGTAATACCAACAAAATAATCCACTATATTTCTCTGTTATGACACATTCAGTCGGAAGCTCTTAAATTGTTGATGTCATGGGAACTGTGTGCCTTATACTTTAGCATGTATTCATCGCCTGTGTCAACATGAAACTACCTTTCTTACTCATAATCCTGCCTTTGTTCTGCAGGGGACTCCAGAGTTTGTGGCCGTGTCTCAGTGCGTGTATTACTTTGAGTGGAAGACCTACGCTGCCTGCAAGAAAGACAAATTCAAGCCACATAAAGAGGTATGTGGTGGAACATCTGATGGGTGGCTGACTGACTCACCAGACTTTATCATTTGTTAGAAAGAATGAAGACTTCGCTGCGGAGGAAATGGAAAGCTGCAGAACCCTGTTTCATGCTGTTTACTGTGTTTATAGGTCACACGTTGTGACGGTGATCCTGCTAAGGTGGAAAATTTTGAAATTAATGATTTCATCAACTCATATTTGTACAGAGCAAAAAAACTGTAAAATGCTGATACATCTGATCACATTCACCAAGTTGTATATCATCATTTTTTTTGTGTCTTCACATTCTTGTTATTGAGAAAACATGTTGAAACTGAGATCCAAACTACAACACAAGCCTCCACAATGTTGTATCACAATTTCACCTTCTCTTATTCTCAGTGTGAGAGAGGCCCTCAGGAGAGAGAAGGCCCTCAGGAAATTAGAAATGAGATATAGAAAGTAGGAGTCACTGTACAAAGCCTCATTAACTGGTGTGTGGCCATGTTCAGACTTAAACCAGCCCCTCTTGTCCAGGTGCCCTGCTACGTGTTTGACTCAGATGATAAGAAGCACGACCTCAGTCCTCTTATAAGACTGAATGATGGCTATCTGGTGGACGATGGTGATGACAGCTCAGACTTCTACATCAACATCTGCCGCAGTCTCAGTGAGTACTTGAAGGAGAGGAGGTGATTGAAATTAATAATGCAGAGTTTTTTTTCTTTTTGTTTTAGGTTTCTCTATTAGGACAAAAAAAAACACCCCAAGGGGTCTTAACTACAAAGCAGTTACCAGAAAGCAGCATTAATGGGAGCATAATGTCTAAAAAGTGGAACTTTTGCAATCACAATTTAGATGATTGTTTATTTTGTGTTTTTAAGAAAAATATAATGCAACCAGGATTTTACACCTGCTATAATTCACCTTTTAATGTTGTTTTCCTTTTGTTTATTTACATGTCAGGCTGTTAAAATTCCACCCAACTGTTTTTGGTTTCTGTACAATGAATGAAGCCAGTTCCAATATTCACATGGTTTTAACTTTTGGCTTCTACCATCTCCTGCCAGAAATGTTGAGTGCTTAAAAAGAAGGCAGCTGGGCCTTTTTATGTTTGAAGATGTTCCGCCTCTGATCAAAGGACTTCTTCAGTTCTTAAACTGCGGAGAGTCCCAGGTTTTTAACACCTAGTGGAGGTTGTCCCCGTGGAGGTGGTCCTGAGGGTTGTTGAGCCACATGAGTTCATGGGCGTCACTTGAGCTGAGGTGTGAATAAAGGCGTGGGTCACTACTGTCACTCGACACGGTCGTGTTGTGTTTCCATTGCAACTGAGGACCACCACAGTGTGGGCGGAGTCGATATAGCAGCGCGGGCGGTAGTGTCTTGACGTAATTCGTATGCGGCTCAAAACACAGCACAATGGATGAGACAGAGGCAAGCTAACAGCTAATGCCAGTTTAATATCATCATCATGCATAAGTCCCCCGTACAGTGTTTTAATGGATGAAGGTTATCATTAAGTATAACCCTATACCCCCGAACATGTAATAATCGACTCGGTGTACTGTTTTTTTGATCAGCCGCCTCAGGCTCTGTGCTAACCAGCTGTTCGGCTTGTAGGGGCAGGTAAAGGTGCTTCAGCGGCGATCGCCCGCCAGTATAGGGCTATAATATGTATGCTGTGTGTGCGTTTCAGATGGTCTCATGTTGTAAAACTACCGCTGCAAACGGTCGGTCTGGGCATTCAACCGGTGCTTTGCGCCTCCAGTTTTTGCTGTCAGGTTTTAAAAATGGCACGCTGATTCTGCTGATTCTGGTTCCGCGCTGAGTCGTTCCGTATGGAAAAGCCCTGACGACATTGCCTGACTCCACCATCATGTGAGCTACCGCGATCACCTGAAACGGGTTGTGGGTGGGGGTTGAAACACCTGGAATGCGATCTCAAGACTGCATCGTAGGTCTTGGTGTTCAGCGATGGTCATTGACGGTGGATGTAGATGGCCTCCTTTACTCTCCTCTCAAACATCTGTCTTCTCGGTCCAAAATGTGAACATTGGCATCCTTGAGTGTCCTCAGATTCAGGTGTGCAGCTGAGTCGTCTCCTGTTGAGGTGGTTCTCCTCTGTTGTGCCATCCAATTGCGGAGTGATTGTTTGATTTCTCCTGTGCAAAAGTTACTGCACTGCATTGCCTGCTCTCTGTTGCTTAGCTGCTGGATTTTGCATTGCTCTTATTCTCCTTGGTGCTGAGCAGATGATGTACAAAAGTTTTTGTTTTTTTAAAGAGCTTTTTTCCCGAGATCAAGCTGTTTGCTTCAGTCCAAAAAAAAAAAGAGTGGTGACAGTGAACCCAAAAAATTGTGGGCTTGATCGCTACAGTGAACAGTACACAAAATTTACAATTTAAAGCATTTTTTTTTTTTTTGGCCAAGACAGTCATACTTTTTCAGTTATGTTCAATTTATAGATGCTAATATTATACAAGTGTTTAAACAACAGTGGAGAACTTAAAGCTGCCTGTATAAAATAAAAAGCCCAAATGACACCAATACTGATGTGAAAAATAATGCTTGGAGGAGCATTTTGCTTGTAGGGGGTCTACCAGTTAGGCAGCAGTGAGCTAGCGTCCTGTACTTGTAGCACCTTACAGTATTTATAGCATCTCAGCTGATTTTATTTTTATTTTTTAAAGCACTCAGTGTGTTCTCTAGCTCTTCTAGCAATTTTTTTTTCTTCAAATTAACTGCCATAAGGAGAGGTGTGTTGTTTTCATACTGTCCTGTATATTTCCATCCCACCTAATCAATTTTCTAATTTCCCCATCTCATATCCTCCGGCATCGCCTCTCAGACTTACCAGACAAACGCTGTCCAGAGGGCTCTGCAGCCTGCCTCGTCACCAGTGATGGCTCATACAACATGGGTTTTCCTGCTCGGCCGCTGGAGCTGGTGTCCAGTGACAGGTACCTTTGTGTTTGCTTACTTCCTGTTCAGTGTAACAGAGCTTGCCCTCTAGTCTGGTATCTCAATTTAGAATTGAACTTTAGAGTTGAATTCTAAGAGGTTCACGGCTGAATGAAAAGGTAATCTTGGAAAGAAGAAATTTATTTTTTTTTTTTCTTGTGCCCTTTCCTCTCTAGGTTGATGTTACAGTATTCTTTAAGTGATGACTCGACTCCTCCAACAATCTGTGGATCAAGCAAACCTGCAGTCACCATCACCTTCATATGCCCATCAAGCAGACATTTGGTAGGTTACCCCACAGTCTTTGTGATGACTTTTAATGCATTCATTCTTATCCTTGATACTTATCATACACTGTTATTTTAAACCTTTTTTTTTTCTTTGCTCTACTTGCAATCCCCCCCCCCAACCCCTACTTTACTTCAATTTTCATTTTCACAGGGCAGCACTCCTAAGATGACAGCTGAGTCAAACTGCCGTTATGAGGTGGAGTGGGTCACTGAATATGCTTGTCACAGAGACTATCTGGAGAGCCATACCTGCAAACTGACCAGCGAACAGCACGACATCTCCATAGATCTGACTCCTCTCACTCTAGCCTGTGAGTTCTTCTTCCTCTAAAGCAGAAATCTTAAACTGTCACCCCTAGGGGGTCAAGTCCAGCCTTTCAGAACCTCTTCTCTATGGGTTTAGAAAAAATGTTAGTTCCATCCATTCTGCCTCCATCCCTATATTAGTGTCATGGGTGTGGGGGGAGCCCATCTCTGCTGCCGTGAGTTAGAGGCAGGCTGCACCCTGGACAGATCGTCAGTCTGTTGCGGGGCTAACACGCAGACTATTTTAACTTATTTTTAAGTTAACATTTATTTTTATAAAAAAAGGTAATTTTTGCATAACTGCATGCTGAAGTAGTCTCTTCATCTAACATCAGGTTTTTTAAATTTTTATTTTATTAACTGTAAACAGCAGCACTGATGGCTTCAAAACAAGTAAAGACTTGAGTTATTTTAGATAAACTTTGAACCTGATATCGATTTATAAACTGTAAAAACAAAGCTGCTCTATTGCCATTTTTTAATTGTTAAAATTAATGATTTGTTGTTATTTGTTAAATTGAACAGTTATTGGGCGACATTATCATCCCTGTAGGATCACGTTTCCGAACACCTGATGAATTCAAGTCCGATTTAAGTTCTTCTAGAAGATTACCTTAATGAATCTTAACTTCATCACCAGGATTTAAAAACTGCATGTATAAATTAACCAGGCAAATTTGATAAAAGTTTTTCCTTGTATGTGGAATACAATCTCAGCGGGAATTATTGTAGCAAACTTGGAGGCAGTGTGGAAGGAGGCAGGAGGACAGATTAGTTTGGCAACTGGGACGTAAAAACTGTTGAGTCAGATCTAATTTAAAAAAAAACAAAACAAAAACCTTGCCCTCAAAATAAATTAAAGACGTTTCTTCTGTGCTTCTGCCTTTTATACTTCTAAGTTCACTTTGTCACAGTGTATGAACAATGTAATTTGATACATTGTTGTAATAAAAAATATTTAGCGCAGTTGCTTCAATGTGACTTCTGGAGGAACACAGCTGTCACGGTAACTTGATGATTTATTGGCTTTACAAAATCTGTCATGTGACGCATACATCATTCCTCATTCTTGAAACCAGTTTCTGCAACTACAAAAATAAACTTTGTTCCCTTTATAGACACAGAGGGAGCACACTGGAAACCACAGCTATCAAAGTACTGCTTGGAAAAAGATAACTAATAATAAATAAATAATAAATAATCTTTTTGCATAGTTAACCTGCCAGACCTACAGGCTCATGTTGCTACTTTTTTTAGTCCCACTTTAGAGGAAGTGACTCTATGACGGGTTTATGAACTTCTGGTTTTGCAAGTTCATTGTTAGAAATATGAGAAGTGTTTTTTTTTTTTTCTGGCCACTCTCTGCCACAGTCCATTTAAAGTCTGTATGACACAACGTAGACCACAGTTGTATAAGGTCAGTCTTTGATTGTCATACAAGGTGTTGGACATAAGAAGGTTTCAAGTTGGGAAAAGAAGAGAAAGTTTAACAACTTTCATGTTTTTCTTCTGCAGTCTGCTTGTTTTTGGATCTGCGCCTGGTTTGTTCTTTGGTGTAGATGTGCATGTGTGCGTTTTTCTAGTTCTTTAAAGTGAGAAACTGCTCGTTTAAAGTCAGAGCTGATGGCCATTGTCTTTTTTTAGATACTTAAATACTCTTCAGCATTAGGGCCCAAGGAGTTCTCTTTACATCCTTGACTGTCATTCAGAACAAGAATACAACAAGCAGGGAAACTGGAACCAGGATTAGTTTAACCGTTATTCAAAGAAAAAGAAAAAAAACATGTACCAGGAACTTTAAAGTTCAGGTCCAGTTTTGGTCGCACCGTCATTAAGCAACAACTCCCAGGCTCCTAAGCTAAGCTAACCATCTCATAGCTGTATCGTGGACACGATCTCGCATCCACGATATCGCAGTTATAGCAGTTTTGCTACAATTGTCGGCATACTTGTGCTTCATCAACATTGTACACTGCTTACGGTACCAAAAACCTCCAAAACAAAGTAGTGTTGTCATATTTTCAAAAAAATTGATATTGAAAGGTATTCTAAGTATTGGTCCTGTTGACGCGGCTAATGGGGATTATCCATACATGTAGGAGGAAAATGATGAGCAGCAACATGTTAACCTAAACTTTCAAATTTTTCTTGTGTTTGTAGCAACTGAAAGTCCATATTATGCACAGTACGGGCCCAGTGACGGGCCTGACAGCTACACCTACTACCTGAATGTATGTGGAAAAGTCACCACCCAAGAATGTGGTACGGGGGTGTTCATATCATCTTGCCAGGTGAAGAAGGTCCAAGATATGAAGATGATAGCTGGAAGATACAAAACCAGACATTACGGTAGTGTGTGTGTGTGTGTGTGTGTCCGTGATTACTACTCATCAGTCAGAGATGCTCCATTCAAATTGTGACGCATAGTTCTTTCACTTATAATGTGGTAAAATGCAAAATGATCATTTTAATATTGAACCCGTATTGTGTGTTTATCCTATTTTTAACCATCTGAAAATAAAAGCTTTCTAATTGGATTCAATGAACTTGTATATTAATCTAGAGCTTGAAGCCCCTTGAAATGTCTCCATTGTCTAAATCAGCAGCAAGTCTTAACTTATTGTCCTGATGGTGATCCATGAACATGGAGGTATTGATTAAATCTTGCCTTTCCAACCCCCCATCACTTTCCTGTTTTTCTCCTCTGCAGTTATTCTGATGGAGATCTGACTCTGATCTATCCAGATGGGAGCAAATGCTCCTCCGGCTTTCAGAGAATGACCATCATCAACTTTGAGTGCAACAAGAATGCATGTGAGAGACACAAGTCATTCTCTCACACTGTTAAACACACTGATATTCTCTGCATGGGCACCACCTGCTGGTAGAATAAGAACTAGAACAGGCATGTCAGCATTATAAGAGAGTCACTCAGTTCTTTGCCTTGTAAAACAAAGTAAATTGCACAGACCAACGTAAATAGTCAGGAAATCAAACTCCAAAGAGTATACCAGGAAAATCACAATAACGTATAGTTTATCTGAGTGTTAGTGGAGTTTTCACCTCCAGTTTGTGAATGAGGCTGTCGCTGTCATAAATTTTGTCTGAGCAACATGCACCACATGCAGAATGCAGTCCAAGACAGCACTAATAAAATCTGGATATTTACAGCAAAATTTTTTCATGTAAAATAAGAATAAATGATTGTAAGGATCCCCTTATATCATTTATAAAATTGCACAAACTTTTTACGGAGGTGGAGTCGTGTCATTAGTTCAGCTTTTATCAACAGCCTTCGGTGTCGTCTGTCTTCGTTTTTACAGCCAACGGTGGGCGAGGAAATCCGGAGTTTGCCGGGGAAACCGACTGTACTTACTACTTCAACTGGGAGACGGCGTTTGCCTGCGTCAAAGAGAAGGAGGATGTGCTGTGTGAGTTCACGGATGGCAGCAAACACTATGACCTTTCACCCCTCACAAGATATCCAGGTGAGTTTAACACATTTAAACTCGGTTTAAACTTCTGTTCCGTAAGTAAGCATGAGAAGTGCGCATATAGAAACGAATCTTTATTGCAGTGGACGCACAAGGTGCACAAAACATTTCAAATGCAGTTCCTCCAGGTGCCTCAACAATAAATAATAGGAAGTAGTAGTAGAAAAGAGTAGTAAAATAATTTTGACCAGCCCCGACGCACACACACAGACGCACACACCACAGCACTTTCCATTTAACAGCACAGAGTTCAGTTCAGTGATGGCTCTGGAATAAAAGCCCTTTCTCTGGCTGCTTGAATCCTTATAAATGTGAATATTTTTTCACAGTCCTATTGGGTTTTTTTCTTCTCTCTTTTGTTGGTGAAAGGCCAAAACCTCAATGGTACACACCTGCAGGAAAACCCTGAATATGTTGTGGGGGTCTCTGGACCTCACTTTGAGAACTGCTGTTCTTGGACATTTTGTCTCTATGGTTATACACAGTAATTTACATTATGTGACCCTAAAGATCCGTACCCTCTCTGTTGCTCTAATTATAATAAATTGGTTGTGGCCATATTTACTCAGCATAGCAGCTGTTTAGTACCATGCTTTCAGTTGCCTCCTTTTTTTTCTTTTTCTCTCTCTTCGTTGCTTCAGAGGCTGGTGAGAACTGGGAGGTGGATGCTAAATCCTCAAAGTTGCGCTACTATCTGAACGTTTGCCACAAAGTCATCCCCAAAGGAGCTGCAGCCAGTTGTCCAGTGGATGCCTCCATCTGTGCCGTGGGTAAGAATATCCACATTCATTCTTCCCAACAATAAGAACACATTGAGACACTTTTTCTTTTCTTGCAGTGAATATAACCAGTGTGCATTATTTATTGTCTCTGATCCAGATAAGAATAACAAAACCATCAGCCTGGGCAGCTTCGTCTCCTCTCCCCAGAAAACTAAAACAGGAAATGACATCAGACTGGTGTATGATGATGGAGATGTTTGCAACCAAAGCAAAGAAAAGGACGCAAAACTATCCTGACTCTCAAATGCAAACCAGGTTTGTCTTTTTTTAATTACCCTCTTCTGCTAGTTTTTTTTTTTCTCTGTTATGTTTCTGCTACTGTTTTCAGATTTTGAATCATTCTTATTTATTTATTTCTATTTCCGCGTAGGAGAACTCGAGAGAGCTCCCGTCCTTGTTAGTGTCACATCTGATAAGTGTGTTTATGAGTTGGAGTGGTACACAGCCGCCGCCTGCATCCTCTCGAAGACGCAAGGGGACAACTGCATGGTACGAGGACCGTCAGGCTGCGTATGACGCAGATCCCACAAATATGTGTGGCTTTCCACTAATCTGTATTTTACTTGAGCGAGAAAAAGGATGAAAGAGAAGAAAGAAGCAGTATTTAATGGCAGATTTGTAAGAAGGGGAAATGGTATTTCTTAGGCATAAAACATGTAGGTTTCTTCTTGAGGCCGAGCAGGGAGTATCAGCATGCTTCGTGTCTCACTTGGAAGTCTGATCACATAACTTTCAGAGCACCTGAAAATAATTTCCACTGAGAGAAGCAGCAAAACATCACATTTGTAAAATGTGGAGCAGTGCTAAAACTGGGAAAAACACTTTACCCTGTATGACATTAAAAGGCTTACCTTTGCACGGAGATCTGGGTGACTGGTTTGCAGATGTCATTTAAGATTTGTCGTGTTTTTACCCGAGATGGTCGCCCCACATGGTTTACACATCGTTTTGTTTGTCACAGCGTCAAAGGAGAAATACGTCCATACATCGGCTCTTCTTTCTCCCTGCTGACATCGTTTACATAACTTAACGACAATTCACAGGCTAGTTTGGCCTTCCTGGGTAAAGATCAAATTTGTGCAACTGTGCGTTTGATTGGATGTTTTCCTAACTTGTCCCTGCCTTTCACAAAATTAAGTTCTGATTGGACGTCGTCCCCGTCAAGCATTTTTGTCTCGTTTTCATTCGTTGACGAAAGTGTCAATTAATTTCATCATCGTTTTTATCCTTTTAGGTAGTTTTTTTTTAATTTAGCTATCGTCTTGTTTTTCGTCATGAAAAAAGGGTCGTTGACGAAAACTATGAAGAAAATATTTTGTCAACGAAATTAACACTGATGTGGAGAATAGTTTGGTTTCTTTGTTTGTCCTCTCAGATAATCCTTTGACTGAAAGCAGACCAGGGAGAGGAAAAAGGGACAAAACTGCAGCTGCTGATGTGAATGTCTTTTTTTCCCTCTTTACTTTAAATCCTCGTCTCTAACCAACCTCTGCTGCTCCACAGGCTTCTCTTTTGACTTGTCTCCCCTCTCCAAACCTAATGGTGGATTCTACAACCTGACCAGTGGACAGTATAAGTATGCTACATCAATGTCTGCGGTCCGGTCAGTGTTTCCACATGTCCTAAGAAGGCTGGAGCGTGCCAGGTGGAAGAGAAGTAAGACTACGGGCTAGAAGATCCACACTGAGCTTTATTCTGCTCCACAGCACTTCAACATGAAGACTCCCTTAAACTAAATCATGTTGTTTTGTTTTTTCCATTGCCTTTCCTCTTTAGTTCTTGGAGTCTCGGGGAAGCAAACTCCCGTCTGTCGTACTACGACGGGCTCATCCAGCTGATCTACAGTAACGGCTCCCAGTACAACAACAAAGAGCACACCCTCAGATCCACTCTCATCTCTTTCCTCTGCGACCCAGAAGCCGGACCGGGAAAACCTGAATTCCAGGTAAGCTTCTCCTCTCCTCTTTCCTCTCATTGTTTAAGCTGCGTCTTACTGTTGATGGACTCGTTATTCTGTTTTAAGCCTCAGTACGGAGCTTATGTTCATTTCTCCTGTATGATGTGAATGAACGTAGTTGTTTGTTAAAATCTTTTTTCCCAAATTAAGCTGGAAGACCAGTACACGTACAACTTCCACTGGTATACCTCCTACGCATGTCCTGAAAGACCTCATGAGTGTTTGGTGACAGATCCCGACACATTGGACCAGTACGACTTATCCAGGTAATGCCATTGGTAAAAGCAACTTTTGCACAAAGACCATTTAAAAAAAAGTGTCAAAACAAAGGAAACGCGCATTCAGTGCAGCGCAAGATGGTTCCCAGTCTACTTTCCTCCTCATCAACCTTTTGTGATCTCCTTCAGCCTGTCGCGTACCACCTCCAACTGGCAGGCGATGGATTTGTCTGACACCAAAAATCTTGAAGAAGTATTACATCAACGTGTGTCGGCCCATCAGCCCTGTATACGGCTGCGACCGCGATGCGTCCGTCTGTGAGATGAAATACGTAACCAAGCAGGTCTGTAACAGCTAAACACCTCTCCCGAGTCCGTCAGCTAAGCCGTGTGCTCGTACATCAGTAAGGTCCGTTCTCTGAATATTTAGCAGTGTACTGAACTCTGCCTGGAGACCCAGGCAGTGCACTTCAGTAACACAGACATGCAGACAGCTGCAGCCTTTTATGGCGGCTCTGTTGTCAACTACGTCAGATGCGAGTGAGCATCTGAAAATAAAACCCTTAAGTTGACGGTGAAACATTAGATAATATTTTTGCTTTGCTGTTTTTAATTCTCGAACCGATACACAAAAAAATAGTTTCAATAATTTGACAAAATAACTAATTAGTTTATATTGATTAGTCTAGTGCACCTCTTAGAGAAGGAAAGGTCTGAAAAATCACATACCAAACATTTAATAACAAAATTCCACCAAGACAGTTACACAAAATATGATCTGCTAAAAAATTTTAAACAAATCTGTTTGGCATATGATTTGAATTTTTGTGTATAAGTCTTTTCATATTATATCCACCCTATTTGATAATGACGTGCTCATGATAATCATTTGAACAAGAAAGTCTCTGACACTGAATTTTATGCCGGCTTCCTCCTGCCTTTCCTCAGGGCTCTCCAGAGGAGGTCGTGTCGATCAGTAACATGGGCATTTCAAAGCGAGGGCCGATCATCGAGGCACGGGACCACCTTATGCTGGAGTTCACGGATGGCTCTGCCTGTGAGTCAGATGGTCAGAAACTCTCGTACACGACGCGCATCCACCTGGTCTGCTCCAGAGGAACTCTCGTAAGTAAAGTTCTGAGGGGAAAAAAAACAAATGTTGCTGCCTTTTATACAGTGGGATTCTGTGTGTAACTGTGTTTGTGCTCCACACTGTCCAGTCTATGGGACCGCGATTCCTGCTGTACCAGAACTGCACTGCCAACTTTATGTGGGAGACCAGGGCGGCCTGTGCCATCAGCACCACCACAAACAATGCAAGTGCACTGACATCGATCTCATTTTGCCTTTTTATTGTAACTTATTCAGTGGTAAGCATAATAAAGTACTTGAAATTGATTTAATGTGTTTTCTGATGTCTCAGAGCTGTGCTGTGGTGGATCCCAATACCAGCTTTGAGTACAACCTTCTGCCTTTGGCTTCCAAGACCGGATACAACACAAGTGGGAATGGCAAAAACTTCCTGGGTAAAACTTCCTGGCAGTATTCTGCCAGTGTACCAAATGTCTCCCAAGTTATAGCTCTCAAGTGTTGTATGAAAGTGTTTGAAAGAGCATTGCAGTGTTATAAAAAACAAAGATAGTTGTATTAAACTTTGATAAAATATAAACATGAATTGAACTAAGCATGTCACAGCCTTATAGAGAGTGAATTTTATATCTAAAATAATAATTGTATATAATTTGATGTTAACACTTCAGCACAGCACTATAGTTCACCTTGCAAAGCTCAACATGTTGGGACAGCCAGCAAAAAACAAAAATGCAAAGACCACTGACGTCCATTAGAACAGGATTTAGTTGTGCCTAGCATTTTCTCCAAACATTTTTAATTACAGTTTAGCGTGTTAGGCAGCACGGTGGCGTGGTGGTTAGCACTGCTGCCTCACAGCTAGAAGGTCTGGGTTTGATTCCGCCTTGGCCCGGGCCTCTCTGTGTGGCGTTTGCGTGTTCTCCCCGTGTCTGCGTGGGTTTCCTCCCAACAGTCCATAAACATGCAGTTACTGGGGTTAGGTTAACTGGTGATTCTAAATTGCCCATAGATGTGAGTGTGAATGGTTGTCTGTCCCTCTTTTGAAACCTTCCATGATTATTCTCCATATCAACACATAATGCAGAGATCAACTCCTGGAGGTCAAGGTCAAAAGCCAAGGTCACATAATTATTAAATCTTTGTTTTTCATGTGATGATGAGGGTTGATACAGTGTGACAATCTTATTTTGCCTCGCTAGGCAGTTCTCTTCTTACTCTTGAGTTAACCGTTTCTTTTTTCCTTTAAAATTCTTTAGTTTTTTAATTAAATGTGTGCCGCTGGACTATATTAATAGAAAAAAATTATCTTAATGACAGGCGTTGTCATTAAGATAATTTATGGTATTTAATGGTATGAAATAAAGCATAAAGGAAGTTGTGCACACATACTCACAAGGTGTCATCCCTCCTCCCTGCAGGTGAACATCTGTGCAGATGTAGCTAAATGTGGGGAGGCTGTGGCCGGCTGTGAGCTGGATAATGGGATGCCCATTAGCCCCGTGGGGGCGGAGAAGACCCTCCAGTATTCCACTGACGGCATCCTCCAGCTAACATACAAGGGACTTGTTGACATTCCAACAGGTAGCAATAAAACAAAAGATTTTAAAAAAAAAAGAAAAAGAAAAGCTGCAGTTCACACGGTTCAGTTCAGGCATTAAAAGTAATGCTTTCTCCAACATTAATAATGATTACAGATATCTTTAGGAATAGTTAATCCACTGAAATTCCTTTTGTTATGGAAGATTCAGATGACAGTTAACCTCACCAGAAGATGTTATCTTCCATGGTGGAAATATGTTACTACAAGCATTTTACCTCCGTTTTTCATCACGCCCAGCGTTAGTTGAACAAAATATGGAATTTAAGCTTCAGCTTGTGGGAGGGATTCACAGTTTATCAAAACAGTTAAATTAAAGAATTATGAATAGTGACTTCTGTTCGCTCCATGGTGTAGGGGTTAATGCATTGACCTTACATGCTAAAGATCCCTGGTTCTGGTCCCAAGCCGGGATAAAGGGGAGGGTTGCATCAGGAAGAGCATTTGACATAAAATCTGTGCCAAAACAAAACAATTGCAAGTGGGCATGCAATGCAGCTCCTGCACAGCACTTGCTGATTTTACTCGATTTTTTTTTTTTTTTTTAAACTAAATTAAAAGTAAAAACTGTTCTTTTAAAACTAAGCCATGGCAGTTTATTTAAAAGTTCAGTTTAAAATAACAGATGCTGACCAAGGTGATGTACAGTTAAGAGTAAGAGAATGAGGCAAACTGTCGGGAGGAAAAGATAATTACTTCCAATATAATATAACAAACTATTAATACTGAAAGTAATAAAAACTAAATAAAACATGCATAACCTCTCTAGAAACTAGGGCTGCAACTAATGACTATTTTGATAGTCGATTAGTCATCGACTATTGAAACGATTAGTCGACTAATCGCATTATGAGTAGCATAATTATGAAATGGCACTTATTTAGCTATCAGCTTTTACATTTAGCATAAGGTTATTTAAAATGTGGTAGTAAACACACGCAAGATGAATACTTAATTCAAAATTTTTAATCAGGTTTGCTGCTGATATAACTTTAACGGTCCATTTTTCCAACCATAAAAAAGAGATACACTTTTTCGTCCCTGTAAAACAAAGTTGGCACAGTTTCACCAGTAGCCGCCATGACTAAACATGCCGCCGCTGAATGCTATCCGGTCTTTAAGTCTGCCGTCATTTCCGAGTCCAAATGCTCCTAAATAAACAGCAATGGCATAACCAGTGACTGTTCACTATTAAAGATGATTGTAACATACCTTATCAACTGCAGCCATTTCTACTCTCTTTCTCATTGTTTAAAAAATAAATAAATAAATAAAACGGAGTGAGTGAGTGTGAAATTGTCCCAAACCTTGGATCGTCTAGCACACCGTGTTGTTTCACCAGTAACTGCCTTGACGAAGCATGCCGCTGTTGCGCATGTGTGAAGCTCGCCGGAGATAGACGGACAGAAAGACGTCTCACTCAGTTTAAAAAAAATAAATAAATAAATCAGTCGTTTTTTTTTTATTACTGATATTATCGACAATAAAATTCGTCATCAACTATTTTTATTGTTGATTATATTCGACAATGTCGACTAATCATTGCAGCCCTACTAGAAACTGAGAATAACAAATTGAGGATAACAAAAATCTATACCAAAATATAGTTTAGTTATGTTCTATATTAGTTTAACCTCACATTTTCTTGACTTTCCTCCGTGTTTTGCTTCTTCATCAGCAACTCGGGACACCTTCCGGATTAATTTTGTGTGCGATCCAAACTCTTACCCTGGCTCTTTGAAACTGGTGCGAGAGGACATGAGTACCTCACCTAACCACGTCGTCCACGATGTCCTCTTTGAGTTCTCCACCTCACTGGCTTGCATGCCTGCTCCAGTTGACTGCAGGATCACAGGTATGCACACACAGAAATAAGTCAGCATTTATTAGAAATGTAAGTAGAGTGAGGTGGGTTGTTGAATTTTTAAATGTTTAAATTACTTAAATATATTTTTTTCCACTTCTAGATTTACATGGTAATGAGTATGACCTGAGTCACCTGATCCGGCATGCAGATGACAGCCCGTGGATCCCCATCGACACCGATTCGGTCACATCAAGGAGATTTTATATCAATGTCTGCAAACCCCTCCCACCTGTTGATGAGTGTCCAGGTGAGAAATTAAGAGATTCAGACTGACATCATGGGTTTGCTGTTAAAATAAATACGTGATATCATACAATTTTTAAAAAGTGCCACATAAAAAATAGAGGTAGAAAATGTTTGGGTTTCTCTTGTTGCTTGTTGTTGAACTCCTGACACCAGCAGGTTGGGGATAAATCGATATGACAGTTTACAATTAAAATGAATACGCATTTTAACTGGTTACCAACTCCGGCAAAATAAACTTGTCATAAACAACCATGCTGATCGATGTGTAAAAATGATGCTGCATGCTCCTCGAACCAGAGTTCAGAAGGTTTGGGATGTGCTTGTATTGATGATCTCCCTTCATCAATACAAGATCTTGCCGAAAAATGTATTCAACACTTGATGATGATAAGTTTTATATGTCATAAGTGTTAGCACAATTATGCCACAGTAAACTCATGGTGTCATTTAAGCTAAACATTTTTTTTTTGGCAAGGCAGTGCACATTAGATTCTAAGAATTACTTGGAATAATATTGGGGGAAAATGCAGGTAAATGGTCAGAATGTAACATTTTGTATTCTCTGCAGTGGGTCTCTTGGGCGCCTGCGGTATCATTGATGGGAAAAGTTACAACCTGGGATATGTCCAGTCTAGCCCACAGGCGGCAGAAGATGGCTCCATCAGCATCGTGTACCACAACGGAGACCAGTGCGGTTCTTCGTCCCGCTACTCGACTCGCGTCATCTTTCAGTGTGACGACAACCCAGTGAGTGTTACTTATCTCTTCAGCTAACCAAGTAATGCGTTCACAAGATGACTTTTTGATTTTTGGTAAAATATATGAATATTACAGTTGTGTGGATCAGATTTGATGGGAAAAAAACAAAACAGAATATTTGTTTTCCAGGTTCTAATAAGTGATAAAGGCTAATTTAGTAAACTTGTACTGTCTTCAGTAGCATTAAAGCACTAAATGGAAGCTACATTTTATGTTACTTTGTTGCCAAAAACATATTACCATAAAATAATTCCCTGTCCCTTTGATATATTTGCAAATGAATTTCACATTAGTCATGCTTTTATTTTGCATAGCATAAATGTAACATTTTGTATTCTCTGCAGTGGGTCTCTGTTCTTCTGAGCCTGTTCAGCTCGACATGCAGCAAACAAAAGCATTTTTAATATGTCCATGACTGTTTACTTCAAGGGCTCTCCCATGTTTGACCGTAAAGATGGTTGTGAATACGTCTTCATCTGGAGGACATCTGAGGCCTGCCCTACCAGGAAGTCCCAAGGTAAAAGCATGCGTGACAGTGGACAGAAAATGTCATTTAAGGTTAAGCATACAAGGAAAAATATGAACATTTCAGTATTTGATCATAGAGAGCCGGTGTGGAAATGTACAATAAATTGTCCAACCTTTCCCTCCCAGGTGATGACTGCCGAGTTCGTGACCCCAAGAGTGGCTACGAGTTTGACCTGAGCTCCCTGAAAGGTCAAGATTACGCCATCGATACGCCTCAGTACAGTTATCAGCTTTCGATATGCGGCGCGCTCCAAAAGGATGTCTGCACCCACAGAGATCCAGGCAAATCGGTCTCCTCCTGCCAAGTGGGCAAAAACAGTCAGAAGATTGCAGGTATGGAAAGGCAGAATTTCTTACAGAACATCATGTTGAATTGGTGTTATTGTTAATCTTGTACTCATCTAGTGTGTGTGTGTGTGTGTGTGTGTGTTTCACACATGTGAATGCAGGAATAGCAAACCAGGTTCTAACTTATGTGGGAGACCAGATCATCCTGAACTACACCGATGGAGAGACCTGCCATAAAATCTATAAAAGATCTACAGAGATCTACTTCTCCTGCAACCCTGACAAGAAACCCGTAAGTTTAATGCACACACACAAAGCAGAAAATGGCTACTCCTCCCTTATTTATTTTCTTCTGAAACTTGTCATGAATATTCTTTGGGCAGCGATCAACAAAATATCAGAGATAGTTGATGTCTAACTTGTTACTTTACACATATTGTCAAACTGTTTTTCATGTCACACAAAAGAGTGCTTCCCACCTCGTTATCAGTGGTGATTGTTGTTGTTTCACTATTTCAGGGAGAACCAGAGTATATCCGGGAGACTCCAGACTGCACCTATCTGTTTAACTGGCCCACTGCGCTGGCCTGCATCCCAGTCAAGACCACCAGCTGCTCCTACAAGTAAATCATCTTTCATCACCGCTTATTTCATCCTCCTTATACTCTTTATCCTTTCCCCCCCCAAGTTTTTTCATTTCCTTGAACTGTTTTCTTATAGGAGATTATGTGTAGCTCATACAATTTAATGTTGTATAACTAGACTGAATTAGAAGGTAGCTAAAAATTTCATAACCAGGGTAATCAGAACACTTTAAGCAGCACCACTGTATAAAAGTGGCACAGAGACCACAGACTGTATATAAAAGATGGACATTGCCACTGTTATCATCACCACTTGGATTTGAAGCCTGCGCGTTAGCCGTGTGGTCGCCGCCATTTTGGTTTAATGAGCCAGAAGTGACCGCATTTAGACGAGAAGGTGCATTAAGTACGACAGGGCAGTTACTCTTACTCTAAAGGCAAAGTATGCATTTTTTAGATGGTTGTGTGCCCCAAAACATACAGGCACACTTTTGACTGGTACTGTATTTACATGATGAATTTGAGTGCTCATGTTAATTAATATGCATTGTCCCCTGAAGATGTTTATTGAAAAATATAATCTGCTGCTGCTGTAAACACATGTTGAGACCAACAAAATGATCCTAATCTGTAATAACTATTTGCTTAGTGCCAGACATTTTACATAAACTGACTACAATACAGAATTTTCACCCCCCCCCCTTTTTTTCTTTCTTCTTTTTCTGTTTTGTTGTCAGTGATGGTCATGGTCGGTCATATGACCTCTCCTCTCTGGCTATGGACTCTGGTAACTGGGAGGTGGAGCTCTCCACTGGGAACACAAATAATCAATATTACATTAATGTCTGCAGGACGCTGGTGAAGCAGAAGGGTCAGTATAAAGCATGCCGTAATGGCATTACATCTAGCTCTGGTTTAGACTTTAAATATAATCCTGCCCTGAATCCAATGTTGATCCTGCTCTTGCTTACAGGCCCATGGAATTGTTCCTCCACTGCAGCATCATGCATGAAGGTTGGAGATAAATATGTGAGTCTGGGTCAGGTCCATTCCGGTCCTACATTGGACAAAAATGTCCTACAGCTGCAGTACACCAGCGGCCACGCTTGTCCAGATGGACAGCGCAAGAAGTCCAGCATCATCCGCTTCAAGTGCGACAGAGACAAAGTGGTAAGAACTGGACTCGATAGTCCAAGGCCTAAAATGTATGACGCCAGTCAGCATCCAGTAAAAGCTTTGTAAACTACACATCAGAGTGTATTTTTCCACCACAGGGTCTAAATGATCAGAAAATAATTTTATACATGTTTTCATAACTAAAAATATAAACACATGTATTTTTATGCCGCAAACAGAATTCTCGGCCTACTATGATCTCTGTGGTTGAGGAGTGTGTGTACAACTTCCTGTGGCTAACAGCTGCAGCCTGCCCTCTAAATAGCACCCAGCACGACGACTGCAGAGTCACCAATCCTGCTACAGGTCAGGAATGCACCCTTTGTCCTCAGATCAAATGTTACAATAAAAAGGAAAATGTGGTAAAATTTATTTAACATTGACTGCATAAACGGGCATCTAATTTCCCTTTTTAGCCCTCCTTCTGTCGGCTGATCTTTTGTTGTTGTGTTGATAGTATGTCAGGAAATGCAGAAGTATACAAATACTGTTATAGCAGAGGCATGCATTTCATGGCAATTTTTCCAGGATGGATGTACTACAAACACCATTAAAGTCTTTAAAAAAACAAAAAAAACAAAACAAGAATTAGGTGCACAAGTTTGAATTTATTTTGGATTTTCTCCCCAAAGCCCCCAAATCAATCCTGCTCAAAAATTGTGGACTATGCTTAAAAGCCAGGTCCATGCCGGAAGTTTGTGGATGGCTACCAAAATAAATTCAAACTTGTGTACTCATTTTTAAAGACTTTTAAGTGTGCTGTACGGTCATTCCACCCTGGAAAATGAACAGTTTAAAGAAATCATTAGAAACCTAAAATTGCTGTGATATTTATGCTCGAGGTGAGTGTGTGCAAACTTTTGACCGTTCATTTAAAGTGGCGTTTTCAGAGGTGCTGAACTTTTCTCCACCACAGGTCATTTATTTGACCTGAACCCCTTGAAGAAGGAACGAGGTTACACTGTGCACCATCATGAGGACCAGAGGAGGGTGTTCCGCATGAACATCTGTGGACCTGTGACCAACGCTGATTGCAGCGCTAACAGTGGTATGTCACTACAATGAGTGAGCTGTTAATTTAGCCACACCACATTTCTGACTTACATCAGCTAATTTCTGAAGCCGGGAGCTGAAATTATACTTGCATTATTTTAATGCCGTGAATTGTGAAGAGTCAGCAATGGGTCTGTGGAGGTTCTCAGTCAGTAGTCACTGGAGCCAAGCCAAGGTGTGAAAAAAGGCGTTGGCCATTACCATCAGGGCTTTTGGGTGAAACCATTGTGAGACCTTGACACGCTCTATCGAGGACACCTGAAGTGGGGTGTGAGTTGGGGCTGAGCTGCCTGGGAAGGGTTCTCAAGACTACATTGTAGGTGGCTGACAGCTGGTGTGGAAAGCCACACCACCTCTGTTCAGTGATGGTCATTCACAGCGGGCATAGATGGCTTGTCTTGGATAAGAGGTGAAACGTCTTCAAAACCTTAAAAGAAGTCCAGTCGCCTTTTTTTTTTTTTCCCCTTTTCTTTTCTTCAAGTTCCAGAGATGGTCAGCAGTGGAGTTTGCTTTTATTTATTATGTTTTACATTTCTTCACCCTGTAATTCAGTTATCTCTCTGTTTAATATTATATAATTCTGCTGTGCGTGCCTGTAGACTTACAAAACTAGGAGATCATTTCTCATCTGTATGTGTTATGTCATAATTGTCAAGAGTGCGCACACAGAAGTCACTTTTCAGGTGATCAGATCAAAGTGTGACTGTGGTTGAATAAGCAAGTCAGACATGCAAATTAAATTACATAATCATCTAAAACGTGATGATTTTGAGTTGCAGTGTAACTACAAAGGAGCTCTAAGCACAGGTGTCACATATTTAGTTACACGGGTCCCAGATGCTCCGACCTCTTCCCAAAATGTTTTAATGTGGGTCACATGGTTCCAGTTCCATAAAACAGCGATTAAAACCCAAACTGTAAATGAGAGGGGAGATTGTTTCCTTCAGTTATCTTCTGGTTACTGTTTAATCTTGCTTACACGTTCAGATGGTTTATGAAACACTGAGAGCTGTTTGTCACCTGCAGCACAGAGCAACGAAGGAAACCTTTTACCTGAGAGGAAAAGGTTTGGATTTGCAGTTGTAATTATGGCTATGTGAAATGTTTAACCAGCATCAAATACACAGTGGGAGAGATTAACGGTTTGCGTGTCCAGTTGTTGGAACAGATCTTACAGCTATTTATATAATTTGTATTATGTGTTTTTACATTTAAAGCTTCCTAAATTACCTCTGTTCATGTGTGCTATAGCTGTGTGCATTAAGGAAGGCAGCACTGTGGTCAGTGGTGGTCAGGTGAGCAAGAAGCTCTCGTACAAGGATCACATTCTGGAGCTGACGTATGAAGCGGGAAGTTCATGCCCAGCCAACCCCAGCCTCAAGCACAGTACCATCATCCACTTCATCTGCAGGTACGGTCTCCTCTAACTTGCTGGTTTTCTCCACAGACTATGATCTGTAGGTTCTCAGGGTTCCCATTTTCTCATACCTGTGCTGTTCAGGTACAACAGACTGAAACGTAACGTCTTCCATTAGGTGCATGCTTTTGCATATTATAATGCTGTTGATTTCATTTTTTCCCCTAGCTTCCCTAATCTTAAAACTAACTTGTAAACTGGGTCTATTTGTGTGGAGTTTGCATGGTCTCCACCCTGTCTGCGAGGGGTTCTCTCTCGGTTCTCCAGCTTCCTCCCACAGTCCAAACACATGCATGGGGTTTGGTGAAGTGGCGATTCTAAATTTGCCATAGGTGTAAATGGTTCTTTATCTCTGTGTTAGGCCTGCATTAGACTGGCCGCCTGACCAGGGTGTGCCCTGCTTCACCCTGTGGCAGCTGGAATAGGCAGAAATTGAAGGATGGATGTTTTTACCTGCTCGCTTTGCAGTTCAGAGGAACGTGTGGTGAGATGTTGAAAAGGGAAAAAAAAACAGCTGAGCTAGAAAGATGGAGAGCATCTGTCTGGTCTGGATAACTGCACAAAAACACTCTACAACTGTAGTTGGCAGATTTTGTAGACTGTAATTCATACACATCTCTGACCAAACAGACAGACTATGGATGTAGCTACTACAGTTATTCATAATATTCTTTACTGGCAACACAAATTGGGAGTTTCCTGGAGAAATAAGAGGTTTTAAAATATGGAAGAAATCTAGGGGAAAAAAACTGTTGGTGGAGCTTCATTGATGGAGTAGCACTTGTTAGCAGTTTTTCATACAATATTAAATTGATGACAAGTATTTACAGTATTGTAATAAGTATTTTTAATGCCCCATTGATGATGATCTCTCAATTATTTATTTTTTTACAAACTCGTTTTGAATGTTTTTGTGTTGGTGCAGGCCAGCTAACATGAGCTCAGCTCCCCAAGAGCCAGTCCTGATTGACTCCAATGCTGAAACCTGCACACACTACTTCTCTTTCCACACACCGCTGGTCTGTGAGCAGTCTGTAAGTATGTTTGTGTGAGAGAAGACTGACCCATCCAACACAGGGGAAAAGGTGCTTTTAGTAAATGAAATGTATCCTTATCCTGATTTTTCTCCTTTTTCTTTATCAGGTAACTTGTTCCGTCCAGAACGGCTCTGCTCTGATAGACCTGACTCCTCTGATTCATGTCAGCGGATACTACACAGCAACAGGTCAGTTTTACATCTCACACCTACAGATATACCAAAGTCACTTTATTTTGAGTGCATAGGGAGTACCTGTAGAACAAGCCATGTCGGTCATCTCCTTCATTCATACAGTTTAACTGTTGCCATGTGTCTGTTTTAGATGATGCGGTCGACCAAAGTGATGAATCTCCGGACTTCTACATCAACGTCTGTCAGCCTCTAAACCCCATACCCGAGGTCAACTGTCCACCTGGAGCCGCAGTCTGTATGGATCCAGATAATGGAGCTCCTGTGGTAAGATACATTGACAGATGTTGTTCTTTACACTATTTTATAAAAAAGAATTATTTACATGGATCTGCATTAGCAGGGCAGTGACATCACTCAGACTAAAGGTAAAAAGTTTAGCTTCAAGCTGGTTTTTGTTTAGTTTTTCAGGAATAAAACATCAGCATAACAAAGTAAAATAATGAATGAATAAAGTGTTTGCATGTTCGCCCTGTGGGGTATATTATAAACATGCCAGGTAAATACTACCGATGTCAGCCCAGAACACAAAAGGGATAAAGTTCAGATAAAAGGAGAGCGAATACTGGAATAAGGCTCATCGGGTGGCCAGAAATATGGCTCTGAGTAGTGTTCTGTAAACAGTTTCACCCCATCAGCATCTTTCTGTGGACCCAAAGTGGTCAATAAATATATAGAGAAAAAAAACTAACTTAAAACTAGAGCCCAACAGATCCTTGGAGGAAAAAAAATCAACAGATATTCTTTTTACATGCATATGTTATTTTTGTTTTTTTATATATATATATATATATATATAACACATATATATATATAAACACATATATATATATAAACACATATATATATATAAACACATATATATATATAAACACACATATATATATATATATATATATATATATATATATATATATATATATAACACACACAAATAAATGTAGTTTTAATGGAAAATAAGAAAGGTTCGGGTCATAGTTCAATTATGAAGATACAGCTTGACTCAACATCTTCTGAGCTATGTGAAGTCTTCTACTAGTCTTTGGTCCCGTCCCTCCAGCGCGCTCCCTTTAATCCCTGTTGTATCCTTCTCTGTCTCTTGAAGGACATCGGTCGGACCACCAGCGGTCCAGAGCTCAACAAGGTTCCCGGAGAGGTGTCCATCACCTACCACAGCTCCACCCAGTGTGACAGCAACCCTGCACAGAACTACACTTCAACCATCATCTTTACCTGCCAGAGAGGCCTGGAGCTGGTCAGCAGCACTTTATAATAAATATATTTAGTGTTTATCCTGTTTTATTTTAATTTTTTTTTTAACCACCTGTTTACCTTTTAATATATCTAACCAGGGCTCTCCACAAATGCTGAGGCTGCAGGACTGTGTCTATTTCTTTGAGTGGGCTACTCCTGTAGTCTGTCCAGATACCACTCAAACCAGCGGCTGCCAGCTCACCGACTCGCAGCTCCACTTCACCTTTGACCTGACAAAGCTCTCTGGGGATGTCCAGGTGAGCTATGATGCTGAACCCTTTATAACCTGAGGGAGTCTATTTTTCAGTGCTTTTTATTTTATTTTACATTTTACTGTAACTGAAATGTTCTGTGTGTAGAAGTTTAGGAAGATTGGAGAATGTATTCATCTGTAGCCCCGCTGTCAACAAGGCGGCAGTGGGCGGAGCGGCCCGTCATCTTTTTGCTAAATTTGCTACTCCTGTTAGAATAATTTTGAAAATTTCCAGACATACTGTGCATGTTTACCTTGAATCCCTTATTTCTAAGTGGACTCATTTGAATCCTGGTATGAGTATTCAATGTGCAAAGTGCTACAAAAATGCTTCAGGGAGAGAGGGCTGAAACTTTTTAAAGTTTTCAATAAATAAAGTTTTTTGGGTTTTTTTTATAAACTTCAATCACTTTGACAGCAGAGCTCTGTAGGCCAACGGGTCTGTTGTTCTGTGTCTGTGTTCTAGGTAAAAGGGAACTCGAGCACGTATCACATCAACGTCTGCGGCTCCGTTTCAGAGCCGGCTTGTAAGCAGAGTGCAGTCTGCCAGGTTTCTGGTTCTGGTTCAGACAAGCTGGCGTCATCGTTTGGCATCAGTAAAGCCATGACAATGGACTTCAAACACGAAGAGCAGGCTGTGCTGATGCAGTATGGTGGAGGAGATCCCTGCCCACCAGGTATAGTCTGCTGTAGTTAGCAAGGTTATTATAGCTAACTAAAACTCAGTTAATGGAAGTACAAATAAACCTGAAAAGCCTAAAACTACACTGTTTAGGTTGGCATCATATATTTGATTAAACAGTATGTAACCACATCAGTAATTCCCATCCACTGTTTCCTGTTCCTGTCAAATGGAGCACGATTATCGACTGCATCCAGCGATGCTTCGTTGAGTGTAACTTCGTTGGTTGCACATCACCAGCTGCTAGGATCTCTTCCTCGTGTGCCTTCACAGCCTGGTCGTACTCGGCGCTCTGTTTTTTGCTTCGAGTGGTGAAACAAACTTTTTCCACCTTTAGCAGAAACAGTTTTTGCGCATATTTTTGCAAATATTGTGCTTTTTTTTTTTTTTTTGTAGCCAAACCACTTCCATAGTAGCTTATCATCATCAGAGGCTGACGGATATAAATGCGTCACATCACTACATCATTGATATCCTGAGATGACACCTTTTTTTAAGTCCTGCCAAATTTTATAACATTATTATTGTAGATGATATGATGTGGCACAGCGCTACTAAATGCAACAGAAAATAAAAATGAAAATAAAATGTATGGAAAATAAAATTATTAGTGAAATATTATGCTAATGTCAAATCCAGTGGATAAAATATGAGAAACTGGTTGTTGTGTGTCTTCTGCATGAGCGCAACATGTTAAAGAACAAGAGACTGAAATCCAAAATAGCATTACCTCAAGTTAGAGGTTTGTGGTGTAGACTGAAGCTGGGAGGCAGCAACAGGAAAGGTTTGAGAAAGTTATAACAAACAAATTAGCAGGAAAAATGATAATAGCTACATTTTGGCTCCAACAAAGCTGCACAATAGCAACTCAGGCCTTCGTGATGTACGTGGTTATCCTAATGCTGCGTTGTGCTTTAGTTCCATAACTACCATCTCGCCACTGAAAATCTTTATATTTTTATTCTCTCTCTTCCAGCCTCAGCCAAGCGTCAGTCCTCCATACTGTTCACCTGCGACCACTCTGCGGGCCGCGGCTCTCCGACGGTGTTCTCAGAGACGACGGGTTGTTCGGCCACTTTCCAGTGGCGCACCAATGCCGTTTGTCTCCCAAGGAAGATGGAGTGCAAGCTGGTCAGCCAGCATAAGACCTTTGACCTCCGAGCCCTGTCCTCCCTCACCGAGCCGTGGAAGTTCAGCCACAGAGGAGAGTCGTAAGTGCGGTATCAATTTTAGATGGATACTGTTTTCATGTTCAGCCGCACTTTATGCTTCATATGTTATTTTTCTGTTTCATTTCTATTCTTACATTATTTTGTGACATGAGAGCTAAATGAATAAGTCACCACCACATGGGCTCAGATTCCTTCAGCAGTGAGTCTGCAGTTTGATGCTGGACGCTTGCAGTCATCACCTTTTTACCTTCTCCCGTCTGCACACCTTTTTGGTGCCTTTCCACCATCTCACTATTTAATAGAGCTAAAAATGCTTCATATTAAACACATCAGACCTTTCAGAAAACAACCTCTAAAAGCATGCTATAGAACATGTTTCCAGAGTCTATAAAAATATTTCACTTTCCCCGGTTTCCCTGGATTTCAGGTATTTCATCAACCTGTGCCAGGGTATCCATGGAGGACTGCCAGGCTGTCCCGAAGAAGCAACTGTGTGCCGCCGCACAGCAGAAGGAAAAACTGAGGCGCTGGGCCGAGTCTTCACACAGGAAATGAACTTCAAGAGTGAGCCAACAATTCAACACATTTTATGTTCATTGGTGTCAGACTTTTGGGGAATAATAATGATTTCCTAGAGTCGCGGTTTCAGTAAACGTCGCCATTTTAATACCAAAAATAAATAAATAAATCTACCAGCAAGATCTTTTCTCCTGAACTTTTGTTTTTATTATCATTGTTATATAAAGTAAACTGAAAATAGCCCAGGCCTCAGATTAAATATGCAGGTAAAGATCAGTCAGTAGAGAAGATTTATATTTTGTTTGGCCTTAGTTTCTGTTTTCTGAGAGTCGCAGTGTTTTTGATGTTGGAAAGATTTCTCCTCCCTGTCTCAGGAGACTTTTCTCCCTCTACAGACGGAACGATTTTTGTCAACTATTCAGCAGGAGACGATGTTTGTGGCAACGGCATGAAGGCCAGAACCGTAATCCAGCTGAGCTGTGGCTCCACAGTGGGACACCCCACATTCATCAGGTAACAGTTCAGCTTCTAGAGACTTTAATTACCATCACATGCATTTATTTACTAAAGTAATGTAGTGCCAAACATAAAAGGTCTAAGTTGAAATTACCTGCTATAGTTTTCTGTTTTTCAGTAGTTTTTGTTTAAAATTTTTATTTCAGTGTTATTAATTGTAATAACCTTCATGGGAATGTGTAGCAGGGGATACAGCGAGTTTTCTTTTGATTAAATCATGTCTGTGGTCACGGTGCAACGTGTGAGGCTTAAACCAAACTCTACAGAAACACTGGTTCACTCTCTGGTTCAGGATTTCTTTATTACCAGTTAATGACAGAGCTCAGTGTTTAACTTTGCGGTTAAAGTTAAATCTTCACGGGTTTCAGTAAACACAATCAAGCAGTTTAAACTTGTTAATGTTTAATTTTTTTGGTCTTTCTCCCCCACATTGCTTAGTTTTTGTTGTTTAATTCTTTAAACTTGTTCTCTGCCTCTTAAAGCTGTTACACTTGCCCTGTTTATTTTATATTTATATATATATATATTTTTTTTTTAACAAACATTTCCGTCTTGTTTGTGTGCAGGCTTGATAAGGCCTCGTGTGAGTTTGTGATAGGCTGGGAGACTCGGGCAGCTTGTGCAGTGAAGCAGCGTGAGGTGCAGATGGTGAATGGGACAATACAGGTTCCTGACACCGGAGTCAGCCTCAGTCTGGGAGCCGTCTACTTCAGGTAACTACAAATGTTGTCTTCATCCTGCACCCGTTGCACTCTCCACGTCAGTTTAGATCAACATAAGAAAAGGAAAAATATGCTCCTAAAATCATCTTTTTCTTGATTTTTTTTTTTTTTTCCCCTTCCTCTCTCAGCCACCATAATGCATCTGGAGACATTCGTCCCAATGGCGACCGTTACATCTACTACATCCAGTTGTCCGGCATCACCAACGAGTTTCTGCCCAAATGTGTTGGTGCCAATATCTGCCAGGTCAAGCTGAACGGGGCCTACAGGCGCAGGATTGGTTCCTCCAACAAAGCCAAATATTACGTAAAAGGTAAATTATTACGTCCCGTGCTGTGCGGAAGAACCGGTCAATCCGTTTGCTTCCAAGTATCCAGACTTTCTGGTAATGTTTGAAAGTGGTCTTGAGCAATAGCTGTTCAGGTTTCAGGTATTATGAATGCAGAAAAGTACCATCAGATTTGGATCCACCATGCAGTACCATTTGGAAGCGGTGGCAGATTCAGTGCAAGAAAAGGATATCTGCATATAAAGAGATTTTTCATTTTAGCATGGCTGCTCTGTCCTGAGCTGAGTTTTAAAACCACTTAATTCTATCTAACGGCTACAGCACGTCAACAACGTGTCTGTTTTTCCACCAGGAGGAAACCTGGATGTGATAGTGCCTTCTGAGTCAGAGTGTGGCCGTGAGAAGACCAAAACGGTTTCATCCACCATCATGTTCCACTGTAACCCGTCAGCAGGCGTCGGCATCCCGGAGTTTATGCTGGAGACCGACGAATGCCAGTATCTGTTTGTGTGGCCCACGGATGCTGTGTGCGGTCTGACGTGAGTAAATCTTTGTAGGCCCAGTTTTACTCGTGAACCATCCGAAACCTATTCTTCACTCCACACAGGACAAAACGGTAGATAAATATGTTGAAGGTCTCTTCTCCGGATTGACTTTCAGAAGTGTTGATAGGCAGGCGAATGATGACAGCAGTGGAGACGCTCCGGCTCTGTCTAGGCGGAGCCAAGCAGTTGGGGTCGTGCTGTGCCTCCTGTTGGTGGTTCTAATTGTCTGCCTGCTGGGGCTTCTGCTCCACAAGAGAGAGAGGAGGTGAGGCCATGAGCGTCCATCCATGCATCCACCCATCCATCCATCCATCCATGCATCCATCCATCCATCCATGTTTTGTATGAAAGCCTCCTTCATAATTTCTTATTTCCAGGGATCTGGTGAGGCAGAAGATCGCTGGTTGTTGTAGGAGAGGAAACCAAGTCTCCTATAAATACTCCAAGGTTGGTTGACCCAATGAATGAATTAGTTTCAGAGTTGTTTTGCCCCCCCCCCACCCCCCATGTCATCCAGAAATAAAGAGCTTAACACAAGGCAGAGTGGTGAGCAGATTACTGATGCAGGCGGTGAGTAAAGCCACTTTTCCGAAGCAAAGGCCAAAATAGCAAATGCAACTCTTATTATCCTCCCGAAGAGAAAACGAAACAAACGAAAAACTCTGTAAAACAGGAGAAATAAAACCGGGGGGAACAGTAAGTAAACTGTGCTGATCCTCCTGACTGCCTCATGTTATTTCCAAAGTTTCTGTAACTTGTAAAGAGTGAAAATGTTACGCTACAGTCACAGTAAGGAAAACAGTGGTTGGAGAATGTAGCAAAACCAAAATTAATGCAGCTATGAGCACTGAGCTCTCAGTCTTGCTGCTTTTGAAATTGTTGCTTCAAAGATGGGGACCAGGTCTCCGACCACTTGCAGTTAATTGCTGCCTTCAAAGTGACTTTGGTGCATCAAGACGGCAGTAAAACAGAGTCAGTCTATCAGATTGTAATTGAATTAATAATTTAGAAAATATTCAAGAAGCTATAACATGCTGAAAGTCAGATACTTTAATGCCAGAGTTGTCCAGTGTTAAGTTTATTTATTTATTTATTTATTTTTTAACCTTCTTGCGATAACTTTGTGATAACTTTCTGGAAGTCAGTTCGTTGTTTGTGCCTTTAAATAATCAGGTCAGCACAGATGAAGAGGGGGAGAAGAGGAGATGGAATGGCTGATGGAGGAGCTCGACGCTCCTCCCACATCCTCGTCATCCTCACACCGCGGCAGGAGTAACCAGAGCAACGGTCACATCACGACCAAGCCGGTGAATACAGACGGTCTCCGCTCGTTCTCGCTGGACGAGCAGGAAGACGACAGCGAGGACGAGGTGCTGAGTGTCCCGGGAGTTAAGTGGTGAAATTGTGAGTATATAAATGTGTTAAGTAGGTTAACATAACATCACCAATTGCTGCTTACGGTTCACTACTCACGACGATGTTTTTTTTGGTACCTTTTTTTT